>JZKD02S2204380.1:181802-197006 GCA_000966675.3 Picea glauca | reverse complement strand
GATCCGCAGTGTATTTTATGGCGGCCATATCTTGCAAGTCTTGATCACCCAAGCATAGGTATGCCTGCCTTGGGTTTTGAAACGTGTCATAATATTTGTTGGGTGTTTGTGTGCAGCTTCTGTTAGGTTCTCCGCGTCTATACCCTTGCTTGAAAGTCTACAAATCATTTCAGTTATCAGTTCTCATCTTCTAACTTCATACTTTGGGGGGAAATCTGTTACACATCAACATTACTCACTTTGATAAAGCATGTTGTTCACAACTGTCGCAAGTGTCACATGTTGTTCACAAGTGTCACAAATGTCAAGCAAAGCATACTACCATGATGATGACACTAAGGAGACACTTAGAATAATTCAAACACCTAATTTGGAGGAAGAGGGATGGTTAACTGAAGTCAGGTATCACTTGCCACCTGAAAGAAACTTTCAAACTAAGGTTTTAGAAGAGAGCGCTCCCCTACATCACCCTTAGGAGCGCTGGTTCTCCCCTATAAGGTGCTAGGGAGTGTTCTAACACCAAACTTCCCCTCTGAAGGAGTGCTACAGATCTTTAGAGCACTGGCACCCCCCTAAAGCCTACTAGGGAGCGCTATAGCGCTCTGATGGCCTTTTTGAGGGAGCGTTGCCTATTCTGAGCAGTAGTTGATCTGTTGAGGAGATTAAGGGGAGGATATTTCAATCTTGGAAGGCAGTTGCATTCGAATTCCTGGTTCAGTCATGATCTTAGGAGAAGATCCTTGGTTAAAGGAGGGAAATCCTCAACTTACCCTAAAGATACCTCAAGAGGTTAAGCCTCTCTAAACCTATATAAACGGGCTCTATCATGGTGGAAATGGGGAAGAATTACAATCATGAAACCTATGATCTCATAAGAAACACACAATGAACTGAAGGAGAGTAATTAGTGAAGTTGTTGTCATCCGAGTCGTGGATCTTTTGAGCAAGGGTTATACAAATGGGACTTGACGAAGCTGTTGCATTCGCATCTACGGTTGTAAGTTCCTTCTGTCATTGTTCTAATCAATATGACACACTTGGCCTGTTTCTTTCTAGTTTGTGTTTGATCTCACATAAAATTGTCTCTGATAGATAGATCTATTTCAAGATAATATCAATAGAGTAGGAAGTGGTTGTACTATTGTTTGTCTATAGGGCTTATCGAGGAGCGAAAGATTGGAGCTCAACTCGGAGCGTGAAGGGACAAATGCCGGTAAAAGGTACTTCTTTTCTCCTTCCTCCTCACACATTAGTTTGTATAGATCTGAAAGGAAGTCAGTGTCTATGTTAAGCATCTTCTGTCTTAAGAGTTAAGAGTCTAGCTCTCAAGAGGAGATCTACCTGTCCGTAGGGATATTTTCCTTCAACACTTATCTCCTTCTTTATTACCTTATCCTTAATTTAATGCTTTACCCCCCACCTTGCATACGTAAAGTATTTAATAAAATAAATTAAAATTATTAACCCCTTTAATTCATTACTCAAATAATTAATGAGTCAATTAATTAATTAATTAATTAATTATTGACAGATATGAACAAGTAATTAGTAAATAATTAATTAATTAATATTATTAAGAAATAATTATTGTTTAACTAAACATATTAGGACAGTCAGATTATCAAATTAATTATAATTAATAATCCCTATGCATCTATTTAACCAGGGTTGTTACACGATGCCCTTAGAAGAAGTATGAAAGTGATTTACTTGGCAACTGTAAGCACCTGTGAAACAAATGTCAGGGAGAGAGTCAAAAGTGCACAATAAACATATGCAATTTTTGAAACTATAAAATCATAGTTAGAACAAGAGCCCACAGGGATGAAGTAGGAAGATTATCAATTGATGAATGATGGCCTACTAACTTACAAAGGTAGGCTGTATATTCCTAATTGTGACGAATTGAAGAGGTTCATGATGGATGAACTACACAGAATACCATATACTAGTCATTTTGGTTATCAGAAGATGATCACAACCACTAGGAAACTGTTTTATTGACCCATACTGACAAATGACATAATTGATTACTTGGATGAATGTCTAGAATGTCAGTAGGTTAAGGAAGAACACTGACATCCAACAGGGCTATTGCAACACCTACCAATCCCAGAATGTAAATGGGAAACCAACTCCATGGATTTCATCACAGGATTACCAAAATTGGCCAAACAGAATGACGCCATCATGGTAGTGGTGGACAAATTGAGCAAGGATGCTCACTTCATTCTCATCAAGTCAACTTGCAAGGAAATGGATATTGCTAGTATTTTCATGAAATAAATATTTAGGATGCATGGCATGCCTAAGGAGATCATATCTGACAGAGATACGGAATTTACTTCAATATTTTGGAAGTCTGTGTTTGCTAGTTTTGAAACTAAATTGCTATTTAGTACAACCTATCACCCTCAATCTGATGGACATACAAAGATGGTGAACCAAGTGTTAGAGGACATGTTAAAGATGCATGTAATGCATCAGCCTAAGAAGTGGGAATACTACCTACCACTCGTAGAGTTTTCCTACAACAATGGCTATCAAGAGTCATTGAAGATGAGCCCTTTTGAGGCCTTCTATGGTAGACAATGCAAGATTCCAATCCACTGGGATAACCTAGTAGATAGAATCAAAATTAGGCCAGACATGATAAAATAAATGGAACAACAAGTAATTCAGATAAAGAAGAATTTAAAAATAGCTTAAGATGGACAAAAAATATATGCAGACAGAAAGAGGACTCCTAGAGAGTTCAAAACAAGGGATCATGTGTATCTCCGAGTTAGACCCAGGAAGAGCTCCTTGAGAATGGGAGCTTGTGCCAAGCTAGCACCTCAGTATTGTGGACCCTTTGAAATTTTGGATAGAGTGGGACCAATATCCTATAGATTAGCGCTTCCTCCCACAGTGAAGGCACATAATGTTTTCCATGTTTCATTATTGAAAAAATATGTACATGATTCTAATCATATAATTGACTGGTCTGTGATTGAGGTGGAGCCAAATGGAGAATTTCTACCATAACCTCAATGCATAATAGACAGGAAGGAAACCCCACTCAGGAACATAACCATTTCATAGGTTAAGGTGCAATGGAAACACTTTGGCCCAGATGAGGCTACTTGGGAAATGGAGGATGCCATGAAACATGCATACCCATTTTTGTTTACTTCTGTACATACAAAGCACATCGACATATATAACATTGATGACAATGTTCCTTTAAGGGTGAGGGGATTGTAATACTCCTGTTTCCCCCAGGTTGTAAATATAACTGTAACTAGCCAAGAGACGATGAAAGACTAGATATGTGTGAATGTTGGACTTGATGAACCTTTTTGTTATAAAAGGTCAATGTATGTATTTTCTGTTATTAATAGAAAATGGATAAGTGTTGCATAACTGCTGAAAGGGGGGTTTTCCAAGATAAACCATGTTGCTATGAGAGAGATGGTGAGAGGAACCCAAAATGGTTGAGATGACCCCCCACCAAAATAGTACCTTACTCGATTTAATGGCTCAGACCCAGAACAATCCTCTGACCTAGAAAATGAATTACCAGTTAGACTGGTAGTCGAAAGAGTCCTCCTCAAGATTTAATGAGGAGATGGGGAAGAGTACCCATATGAAAGACTTCCAGACTTGACCACGAGATGGGGATTCAGATCCATGCAACCTTGATGAGGAAGGCAATAAAAGTGGCAATTCATGGGCAGAGGAAAATCAATGCGAGGAGCAGAGTCGAAAGACAAATCTCGAGAAGAGAAAAGAGCGCTTGCAACTCTTTGGTTCGAAGAAGAAGAACTGAGAAATAAGCTCATTCTGGGTGAAAGAAGCTACTAGAAGTTTTTTCATTTCAAGCTGATAAATGAGGCTGATGAGTGACTGTGGAAGTACTCGTGCAAACCTCCTTTCTTGGTACATATAAAATTGGTTGCCAAGATCTCATGGGAGGAGGAGAGTAACCTTCATCCCTGACTGTCACTGAGAAAGAAGAAAGAGTCTCTCTCAGAGAATCATGGTCCATCTCGGAAGTGTCTAGTGGTAAATCCATTATGGAGTGGTTGTGTCTATGGTTGGGTGGAAACATGCACCCGTTTCAACAGTCGCTTCACAAATTCTGGTTTTCTGATAAGTATTTTCATACTCTATAATGACGATTGAATATATTTATATGTCTATGATCGAGTTCTGTATTGAATGATTCAGGTAGAAATATGTATTGTCTCTCTGTGAACCTATGCTTTTGAATGGTCTTTTTTTTCACTCAGCTTAATAGCTCCAGAGCTATGGGATGTAATTCTGTAAGAGTGTCTGGGAAGGATTTACTCAGATGCTTAAGTCCTGCTGATCTCTAGAATCTACATTCATGGGAATCCAATGGAAGGAGGGAACCTCCTTCAGAACTTTCCCTCATGTGACCAAGGGCTCATTCGTGTGTCCTTAACCAATTCATAACTAAGAGATTGACGCGTTGCCGATGAGATTTTTTGAAGGACCCATATTATTTAGGTCTGGGAACCTCACGCTAGGCCCGAAAGGAGCTAAGCCTTTCTAGATTTGAAACCCCAGGAGTTCAGAGCTCTGGAGTGTTTCGACCTTACCACTTGTAAACCAGCCAAAGACAACTGATTTTTATAGTTACCCATGAGGTTGATCGATGCCTGGAATTCTCCCTAACCATGGAAGATAGAATTGCCCCATCGTTAAACCTTGATCCATTCATCAATCATGAGGTTATACAGGCCACAAATCTGAGGGTATTCGAGAGTCCCCTTGGTCTTCGGATCTACGTCGAGGTAAATTTGGCAAGTCCTACTTCGAGATAAAATAGATGTTATAGCACCAAAATCCCTGAACGTCGAAGTTACGAAGTGATGAGAGACATGGATCTGGGGAGTTCGTTAAGAACCCCTCTTAACTATCTGATCAACCAATAGATGGGTCCACGTACGGTACTTCGATGAAGTTCTGCTTCGAGAGAATGGACCAACCATCACGCCAAAACCTCCGAAGGCTGGAGTTGCGAAGTGACAGGGAACATAGATCTGGGGACCCTTAAGGACCTCCCTTGACCTTTAGATTAAGACTATGGTCAACTCGAATTCGACCTCTCCGGGAGAACAGAGGAAGTAACACAACAGATTCCTCGAACGTCGATGTTACGAAGTAATAGAGGCTATAGATCCAGGGGTTACGTGGACACACCTTGATTGTGGGATCAAAGGGCTTGGAAGGATACCAGTTCGGGGTGAGGTGGCACACTGATGTTACCCAGGGTGATGTGGACCCACATTTGACATGCCACATGTCACCTGGATTCATACATTTCAAAGACCCCATGTTCCCATTAAAATGTGACATGTGTCACCCACTGTAGGGGCCACGTGTCATCTCTACGAAAATGACTGTCTGATCTGGACCATTTTCCGAACTAGAAAATGCCCGTCCGTCAGAAATCTTGGGCCACTTTCCGGACTGGAAGGTGACTACCCATCCTGAACAATTTTCTGAATTGGAAAATGAATTCCCATATATCATATCATTTCTCCCTCCCAACCTGGGAGTAATCTATTCCTTTTCCAATAAGGAAGTCATCTCCATGAGTACTAGCTTGTCCCTTAAGTACGTAAATTTTTCATCTTGGATAGAGGCTTTGCCAAAATATCTTCTATTTTCTCATCTGTGGAGATATACTAGAGAACCACTTCTTCTCTCTAGACTCTACATGATCTCAATGTGCTTCGACATGTCATGGAACATTGGGTTCTCTTAAATCTTCACACAAATCTGATTATCACAATATATCACAGTCGAATCCATCACCTGGTCAAATAGTCCATAAACTAGCTTACAAATCCTTACTGCTTTCAAACAAGCATCAAAAGATACAATATACTCTACTTCTACAATGCTGAGTGCAACAAACTTATGTTTCCTGCTAGCCCATGACATCATGGAAAAGCTCAAACTGAAACATATCAAAGTAGCACTTCTTCTGTTATCTACACCCCCTACCCAATCTGAATCGATAAATCCATGTAGATGTATATCATAACTCAAATGTCCCACAAGGAAAATATTTGGCTGAGTATTCTCCAAATACATTAACGAGCCATTCAATTTTTGATATAGAGACATGTCTACTAGATTAGAGTCTCTCAACTTCTTCAGATATGTCATCATGGGAGTTTTCCATGGATTTTCAATCCATCATCCCATACTTCCAAGGAACCATTTCAATATACTTCCCCTGTCATAAGATGTTTTTACCACGCTTCTGTTGTACATGAGAGGCTCTGCACCAATTTTTCTTGAATCCATACACAATATTCTTCCATCTTCATACAAGGGTCTCTTTCTAGTATACCTCAAAATCTTGATGTTTCTCTACATATGATTCTTCTTCAATTACTCTATTTGAGAAGAACAATATTTACATTCATCTGATGTAAAATCCAACCCATGGATACTGCAAGAGATATAATGGCTTAGGTAGAGGTATGTCTGGTTACTGGAACATGTTGTCATCATAGTATTCTCCCTCCTTCTGGGAGACCCCTCTAGTCTTGATTCTCACCTTGTATCTACTAATGCTTCACAATTTCTCACATACATTGTTCTTCATAAAAAATTCCTTCCATTTCTTCTACTTGACTACTTCTAGTGGTTTCAAATTGGTTGTTTTGACTTTTCTTTCTTTCTTGGAATCTTCATGTTCTTCCTCATGTTTCTATTCAATGTTGGAATCCATGGAATCTTCTATAGATTACATGCCATTATTTCCTGAAGGCTCCAACTTTTTCCTTCCGCCATAGGAACATAAATATAGATGGAAAACCAATGATATTCAATGCTTCTTTTCGAAGAAGAATTCTTCTAGAGTCAAGCTAAACACATGCTGCTTATCATGGCTGCTACGTCCAATGAATAACATGGATAGATACTTCATAGTCTTTACATATTCTTCTTCAATGGATCATATCTTTGGGGATTATCTCCCTCCTAATCCTGACTTCATGCCTGAATGAGAAATATGCATTCTCTACTTTTGGAATTTGGTGATCAACTCCCTCCATATAAGAGATTCCATGCTTACATCTATTGCATCTCTCTTTGCTTTCTCCAAAGTGTCACAAGCATGTTCTGGTTTCCTTTTTATTTCTGACTTCCTTTGAGTTTGAATCCTTTGAGTCTCTTTAAGTTTGTTTCTATCTTTTTTGATTGCTGCCCATCTAGCAGTTGTGTCATCCTTATAAACTTCTTCTATGATAACTTCCACAAGGATTGTTCATCAAACATATTTCACAAGGGTACCTGCCTGGAACAGGAACAACAAGAGAAAGACAGAAATATTTATCTAAAGGAGATGTTAGTTCATCTTGTGAACAAGTCTAATACATATCTATATCAATAATATTCATATGTAGTCAAGTATTCATTACACATAGCAATAACAAAATCTTTCAAAGTTTTCTTTCACAATTTGTAATGTAGGAACTATCACCCTTGATATATATCAATTTAATCAAACCTGGAACCTGAAGCCTCGCTTTCTATGGAGGGTGGGCTTGTTCTTCTGAATGCACTGAATCCAATATTATAACTTGGACAAGATCTCTAGTACTTTCCTTGCAAACACACTCATGTTTTGCTAGATGATATAACTTAGATAACATATATGAGTGAATACCTTTGAAACCTTGCAGCATCGTCCAACTTGTCTTCCAATATGAAATTAGATACCATCTTGACAAGAAGAGACTCAAAACTCAATCAGAATATTCAATGATTAGACCAATCTAGAAAATCTAAAATTTCAACTTTGACCACAAAATCAATTTGACTAGAAGTCAACCTTTAACTTTGACTAGTCAAAATTTGACTTTGACTTTGATTAGTCAAACTTTCGAACCTAAAATTTTTGCTAAATGATAGTACCAAGAGGTGTGGTAGGCTAGGGCACACTAGGATGTCAAGGAATTAGGTCAAACTTTTCATCATAAGTGCCTGAACATAAGGCTTAGGGTTTGTTGCAGCTGCATAATCAGAAAACCTATCTGCAACTGTAAGTGGTGCCACAATGAGTTTAGTAAATAACTTCCCAATCTATCTTCCAGTGGTTAGAATGTCTGAAGATAGTGTGGGCCCATAACCTGTTAGAAAAAAATATATGTTCTCATTTTTACATAGACAATATAGTAATATTGTCACCCAACCATAGACATGAAGCCACCCTCGAGCACCTTTAACCTTGACAGAAAAAATAATTCTGGAAGAAAAACCTTAAAAACAATAGCCAACCAAGATAGCGTATCTCTCTCCAAGAATAGTTTACAAAGCAAAGAATCCAAACCATAACCAAGAAAAAAATTCCAACCATAACCAAATAGAAAGTCGAACCATAACCAAAATCCAAAATCCCAGTTGTAGTAGTTGCAGCTGCACTCCCTCTCCAAAACTTGCACACCACTAGTCTGTGTGAGCTGTGAGAGTGTGTATGAAAAATGAGCTCTAGCGCCCTCTTATTTATATTTCTCTTTGTCACCTGTTCAGGTCGACTTCTTGTTTTAGAGGTTAACACATAAATATTAATTCTTTTATTGAGTCAACATGTCTTCTAGGGTTTCCACACATTTGTTTAGGGTTTCTCTTACTTCCTGAAATATTATAGTCTCATCAAAGGTTACAAATAGAGGTTAATACCTCCAACAACTGCCACAACATCAACACCCCTTTCCTCCCCATTTTCTCTCTACAACCTTAAATGTTAATGGGTTTCTTTTGGAAGGCCAACCATCACAGTGGTTCATTTTCACTTCCAATTTTTCCAATAAAAGACAATAAAATAAAAACAAACATTACATGCTTATTACAAATTTACAAGTAGGTTTGAAAAAGATACAATTCAGATCACACTTCCCCATTTGAAATATTTTGGTCCTTGAAAGCTTCATCTCCCTTCAATATTCTTCTCCGATCATCAAGCAGTGTCCAACAAATCTCAAGAAAGGGTGCATCCACTATAGGATGGAATATAAGAGTTGAGTAGGGGTTTCCTTTGGTATAAACCTGTTCTCTATCTCATGGCTAGAGATGAAATTTGTTGTTGCAATAGGTTGTTGGACAACCACTACTCCTTGGGATGCAAATGTAAGCAAATCCTCTTTCCCCTTGACCTTGAGTATCCAAGATTTGTTCTTGGTTGTTTGGTTCTTGGGATGGAGTTCTAGGTGAAGCGTCCAACATTTGGCCTCCCAATGTCCATTGAATCAATTTGTAATATTGGAAATAGTTCCTAAATAGGATGCTTGGCCTTTTAGAGTGCCAACAATCACTAGAAGTATGACCCCTTTTATTGCAACAGAAACAAACTATGCCATACCTTTTACATTTTTTGTGATGATTTCCAGCTTGTTTGCTTAGTCCCCTAAGGGTTGGAGCGAATCTAGATGGCTGAATCATATCTTTGCTACCCTTTTCCAAGCTTCTACAAGCAGATTTGAGTGGCTTGTTGCACACTCCTTTTCCTCAATGGGAATGGATTCCATAATGGCAATAGGAGGGGATTTCTTTGTCTCTTGGACAATTGCTTCTAGCTCCTTCAAGACCTCTTCCTTAGTTTCCAAGTCCTCGTATAGTTGAGCAGTCACCTCGATGAACCTCTCCTCTTGCCAGTTATCCAACTTAGTGAATTTCTCCCCCAATTGCAAGAGTTGCAATCTGCTCCTTTCTAATTCTTCCCTCATGGTAGTGAAGAACTCTTGGCACTTGGAAAGATATTTTCCCATCTCATCCTCTCTTTTCATCCAATACAAACTTTACTCTTGGATCTACCTATTGAGGTATCTCAACTCTTCCATATTCTCCCTCTTCAAGGATTTACTCATGATAGTTGCTTCAAGGTATCTAACGAACCTGTTTTGATACCATTTGATCTGTAAATGGCAGGCCTATGGATTTTCCGTTTCTCCAACATAAATCCTTTGCAAAATTTATATTTTGTTCTTTGATATTTGGTTTTTTTACTTCTTGGTTTGCATTGCTTGTGGTTTCCAAACCAATGCCAGCTAAGTTCACAAATTGTGTTTATGGGAAGGTTCAGGTCTAACACTCATTACATAGTAATCTTTGTGTCCAAGACCAACAATGAAGGAAATGCTTAGTAAATGGATTTAGTCATCCAATGATGGAGAAAAACACCTATGGGATGAATTAAGTCAACCATCAGTGAAGAAAATGCTCAATGGATAGAATTAGTCATCCCGTGGTGGAGAAAAATGCCTAGGAGATGACCTAAGTTGACCAGTAGTGAAGGAAATGTTCCATGGATGGATTTAGTCACTCAACAATGGAGAAAAATGCCAAGGGGATGAATTATGTCGATCGATAGTGAAGGAAATATTCTATGGATGGATTTAGTCATTCAACAATGGAGAAAAAATATGAAGGGACAAATTAAGTCGACCAACAATGCATGCAACGTTCCATGGATAGATTTAGTCGCTCAATAGTGGATATAAACACCCATGCAACATTAGAACACTGAGTATGATTTGTGTACGGCCTACGGGAAAAGATAAAACACCCATGAATTATGAAAATGATGTGTATAGTTTGTAGGAAAAGAAAAAACCAACCAACATCTAAATAATATCCTAGAGGAGGAAATACACTTTGTGGGTGAGTGGAAACTTAGTCAACAAGACAAAACACCACCCAAAGAGGATTGATCTAGTGAAGCTTGCATCTACTAACCATTAGAGAAATTTCAAGCAATAAAACTCAAACTAGAGCTACAATAAACCTCCATAGAGTAGATTCCACCCACACGATATAAACAATAGGGATTTCTCTTGCTCAGGAAATTCATTACAAAGGGTGAGCTATGCATGCCCATACATCTCATACATTGTTATTCACTATTACCCTCTTAGGGGTAACAAACTTTGGTTACCCACACAATGGTGTCATGTATCTTCTTGCATGAGACACAATCATTTAGGCCACTGAAGAGCAAGTATTAAATACAAAAAGATCCAAACTCATAGAACTACTATAAGCTAGATTGGCCATTACACATGCCACCTTATACAACTCAATTAGAGGCAATAGATGTACATAATCTTGATAAAAAGATTGCACTATTTGAAAACCAAGTAAAATACTATAAATTTGCACAAGGCCCGATTGCAATCTTTATAGAGCATGTATTAGAGGAAGATCAGGATAATGTATAGGTTAACAAGGAATTTTATGCAAAATCCTCTCAATTGCAAGAGCCTAGTTTACATTATCTGTTTTGTGTAAAGAAAAATTGATGTGGAAGGATAATCAACGAAAAACTCAAGACCAACTCGAGTTCATTAAGCAAATCCATAAACATAGTGAGGCTGAATCACACACTATAAGGATTTTAATCAAAGATGAAATATATGACATTGAGCAGGACTTGAATTATCGAAGCAAATTCGTTGCCCATGAATCACAAAGACAAATTAAAGATGAGTGGATGACATGTTTTAAAATCTAGGATTTCATTGAAGATACCACTACTCAATGTCAACTTCCCCCCTTAGTCCACTTGGATTTTTTTATTCAATAGACCAAGCTTTGTAGAAATTTGAAGATATAGTAAAGTTACACAAATTTGAGGTGCAAAGTGTATCAAGTGTTGAAAAGAGACATTTACAAAAGTTTTTAATTGAAGAATCCAACATACTACTCAACTTAAATGTGCCTTCTATAAAGCTGAGAAATATATTAAAAGGTTTAATAGAGAATTACCAACTTTAAGGTCTCAATGTAGGTAACATGTGTTCCCTCATAATAATTTGTGTAAAAAAAAAGATCAATGAGAGAAGTACAATAAAGAAGTAGTTAGGGAGCAAAGCCCCAATTCACCTAAGGGTTAAGTTTTAGTTGATTATTATAACCAATTTTGTAATTGTGTTTTTAGTAGAATTTGAGAAATAAAGAGTGCTTTTTGGTGCAAGGGATTTAATCACTTTGTAAAGAATCCTCATAAAATGATTAATTCATAAGTCAACCATTGGCCAAATATGTTGTATGTCTGAAGCAAATCTTCATGCATATGATGTGATGTAGACTAATATGCAATTCAACCTATAGCATGGATGCTATGTAAGAAAAGTCTTTTCATGTTCTTTAGGCTATCCTGACATGCATATGATGTGATGTAGACTAATATGCAATTCAACCTATAGCATGGATGCTATGTATGAAAAGTCTTTTCATGTTCTTTAGGATATCCTGAAACAACATTGGCATTTATTTCATTATATTTCTTCAACAAATCTATGTCATTTATTTCATAGTTTTTTTTTTTTGTTCCTTAAGTTTAGTTTCTGTTTTTTTATTAGAAACTTTTATTATTCCACTATTTCATAGATTTTAAAGGATAGATAAAATCTTTCTCTTTCTTGAGAACTAACTCCCAAGATTGTTTGTTTATTTCAAGCATAATTAGATAGAAAGTTTACTTTCTTTCTATAAATATTATAAAAAAATGATATAAAAAGTAAACATAAAATCTTAAATCTCATTCAAAGGTTGTTCGACCATAAATCAAAAGGGTTTTTCCATACCAAATAAGAAATAGTCTAATTGGGCCCTTAACTAGGTTAAACCCTTGTTGTTGGCATTTGGGTATTTTGCGTCATTAACACTATAATAACAAAATTTATAGGCCAGTGGCCCATACTATGTATTGAATTGTTTAATTGCTTAAAGAACATAGATTCTACCATGAAGAGAGAGACATCAATCTTGAAGAAAAAGCTACAGAAATCCCCATTAGCACGGAGAAAAATTATTTAACAAACTACATAACATGCCTTTTTGTAAATTATGATACAATTTGATGCTTATATGGTTAATAATTCATGCTTGATTATTTACAGTTGTAATTGATGGTTCAAGTTGCCACAGATCCACTTTAAGAAACACATACAAGTATTAGTGTGAAACATATTTACATGACAATTGATGGTTTTGATTTGTTTGTCTATTATAGTGATTGGTTCTTGTCTCTTGAAAAAATACATACCTACAAACAAAGTGGTAGTGCCTATATAAAAGTCAGATTACAATATTTAAAATAAGTATAAGTTATGGTAGCATCTATAATTTATGAAGGTTGAAGCCTATGATTTTGAATCATACCCTCATGTGAAACTAGCTAAATGGTAGTAAGGCTAACCATAGACCTTGCAATTACATGTCTGACCATGTTAGGTATGTGACACATCATGGGAAATACTTGAATGCTGGGTTACACATATGTCACATCCTTGTGGAAAATTGTAATTTATGCCAATGTTTATCTCAAACAAATTTGTGCGAGGCTTAGAAAATATAAATCATAGACTACTATAATGCCTACACCTATTGTAAACTAAGGTGAGGACTTAATGCCTGAATTTTTATCTGGAAAGATAGCACAAATTAATAGTGGTTTCCACCACATGTATTGTATGATCAACATACTAATATATTTGAATTTGAACTGTGAATTTGTTTTGAAAAATATTCATATATAGGGAAAATATATGAGATGGTGATTGATTTAATTGGCAATTACTTGGTGATTTGTTTTTTGCATTGACCAAAAATGTACGGTGGATTTTTAGTTTGTTGGCAAGAAAATCTATGTTGGAAATGAATGGAACCCTGCCTTGGAGTAGTCTGCATTAAGGCTAATATAAGTGACACCCAATGCATAATTTTTTTGATTTATTAGCTCTTGATCGTGATCTAATGGTGGAAGGTAAAACTCATTCTCCCAAAAGAATTTTCCCTATTATTTCGACCACATTCTTGTTTCAATATGAGTTTTGGAAATGGAGTATAGGGTTGTGTTTTTCTCTCTTAGCAACTAGAAATAGAGGTTCAGTTTTTTACTTGATCCTTTCCCTCTTTTGAAGAAATGAAGAGGAGCCTTCTTACGAAGAAATGAAGAGGAGGGTCTTTCTCTAATATATCACCACAACTTGTTAAATGACAACCTGTTGAAGATTTTTTTTGAGCTTGGATATTGTTGGGACTTAGACTGCAAGTTCATCATAGATCAAAATGAAAAATTTAGATATGAAAATTGTTGGGTATGTGTTATATTCCTTGCATGTAGTGGTGGTGGGGTTTTTGGATTTGACAATGCCCTCTGCCAGTAGAATTTTGTTTTGGTGGTTTTTGCTACTTTTAGTGGTTTTCACTATTTTTTTTAACTATTTTCTAATTTAATTCTCGATCAAGGGATTATGGTTGTAATCTAATTTGGGTTAATAGATTAGGGTTTTGGAAGTTGTAAAATACCTAAAATATTGTATATATATTGTATTGTGAATGATGAAATTAATACAATGAAGAGTTGAGAGGTGTGACACCAAGGAATGGTGGTTTTATCTTAGTTAAGGGTTTCCAACCTAAATCTCTGTGTACTGTGTGTATGAGCCATTGATTAATTTATGTTTTTGTTAAGAATATGTATGGATTGTTCTACTTCACATGTTTAAAATTTACAGGTGGTATCAGAGCTTGTTTTTGGTTTCAGGGGGATGCATTTGTTGCTAAGGGTTTAGCTCGTTTTTAATAGATCAAAATTATCTTGGGTCTGTGATAAACCTAGGTTTAGTGGAAGCTTTGAAACGGTGATTCATGTGTTGAAAGAAAATGACAAGAAGTTCTAGAATCAAGATTGAGAAATTTAATGGTCAAATTTTTGAGCTATGGAAGCTCAAGATGGAGGACCTTCTTGTAGACAAAGAACAATGCATCACTATGGATCATTGTTATAACCCTAAATTGCACCACACATGCTTACCTGGCATCAGGCCAACTCATATCCCTTCCTTTCCAAATCCATGCTGAATAAACTCTTGAAAATCCTCTTAAATCAAGTGGCACGCACCCTAACCCTCTACTACACGCGTTGGAACACTGGCAGGCCTACTACTGCATGCGTTGGAACGCTGGCAGGCCTACTACTGCATGCGTTGGAATGCTGGCTGGCCTACTACAACCCGCGTTTACCTAACAAAGCACAAAAACAGGAAAGTTGCCGACGAGACAAAAAGCTTTGGGTCAGTTAACTGAAACTCCCAGCCATGCATGGCCGAGAGTTCATCCAAAACCCTAGCTCCTTCTAGCCTATAAAAGAAGGGGTAGGGGTACTATTTGGAG
>JZKD02S2204380.1:132559-145492 GCA_000966675.3 Picea glauca | reverse complement strand
AAAGAGTTTTATGAACTCAAACTGGGGAAACTCACTATAGAGGAATATGTCAACAAATTCCTCGACTTATTGAGATATGTACCCTACATCAAAGCAGAGAAGGAAAAGGCGCAACGCTTCATCAGTGGGTTACCCAAGGAATACCAGAACCAAATCGAATTCGATGAGACAAAGACCTTAGAAGACACTATATGAAAGGAAACATATTTTCATGAACAATATGGACATCAGGAAGAGTCTCATGGAGACTGGAAATAGAAGAGGGGTTCGAGATTTCAGAAAAAGGGGATTAAATCCTTAGGATTTAATATCTACAAGAAGAACCCTAGAATGAACTTTCCAACCTGGAGTGTACTCCATCATAAATTTCCATCGGTGGATGGAAATAAAAATTCTGGACCTATACCAGTGAAGACTAACAACCCAAAGAAAGAACCTCTGAAATGATGGGGTTGCGGAGAAGAGCATCTCCTGAGAGACTGTCCACACTGACAACATAATAGTGGGAAAGTTTATAACATTCAGGAAGCTCCCACAGTCAATGATGTGGTAAGGAGTGTGCTGCAGATTTATGCAGCCTTGAATAATAACCAAGCTGACCACCAAGCTTCAGTGGTGGAAATAAAAGGTATGATTTTCAACCATCTGGTGTCTGTTTTGATTGACCCTGGTTCAAATTTGAGTTATATAGCCCCTAAAGCTGTTGATAAGTGTAAGCTACAACCACGAAAGCAAACTAAGCCATGGTTGGTACAGTTAGCCACTGGCACCAAAAGAAAGGTGGTAGAGGTTATACCAGCCTGCCAACTAAGGTTCGGTGAATTCCCCACCCAAGCAACCCTTAATGTATTACCCCTGGGATCATATGATCTATTGATTGGTATGGATTGGCTGGCCACCCATAAAGCCAAACTAGAATGTTACCTTAAAACCTTAGAATGTGTGAGCAAAGTAGGAAAAAGGATAACCCTTCAGGCGATCCGAAAACCGGTCTCGGTGAGGAAAATATCAGCCCTGCAAATGAGAAAGTATTGCCGAAAGGGATGTCCCCTATATGCAGTATAGATGTTTAAAAAAATCGAAGGCGCTAAACCAAGCCCTGATGATCACCCTATCCTGAGAGAATACAAAGATGTGTTTCTGGAAGAGGTACCAGGTCTACCTCTGAGAAGAGACATTGACTTCTCGATAGAGCTAGCACCAGGAGCGGTGCCAGTGTCTAGGGAACCCTACCAAATGAGCACACCTGAGTTAGTGGAACTCAAATTGAAATTGAAAGAAATGATGGATAAGGGTTATATTCGACCCAGCGTGTCCCCATGGGAAGCACTAGTCCTGTTTGTGAAAAAGAAGGATGGCACCCTCAGACTGTGTATAGATTATAGACAACTCAATAAAGTAACCATAAAGAACAAGTACCCCTTGCCCAGGATCGGTGATCTATTCGATCAATTGGGGGGTGTGTCTATTTTCTCAAAGATTGACTTGAGGTCGGGATACCATAAATTCTGAATCAAGGGTGAAGACATCCATAAAACCGCTTTTCGGACACGGTATGATCACTATGAGTTTGTGGTAGTGCCATTTGGGTTAACCAATGCCCTTGCCACTTTCACGTGCTTAATGAACAATGTACTCAGTAAATTCTTAGATAAATTTGTACTATTTTTTATTGATGACATATTAATCTACTCTAAGAATAGAGAAGAACATGAAGAGCATCTTAGACTTGTGCTGCAAGTGCTAAGAGAACATCAGCTCTATGCTAAATTCAGAAAATGTGACTTCTTTCAGAAGCAAATACCGTACTTGGGACATGTTCTGTCCAAGGAAGGGATAGCAGTAGATCTTGACAAGATCAGGTCTATCATGGAATGGCCTACCCCAAAGGATGTCTCAGACAACAAATAATTTATGGGATTGGCGGGATACTATAGGAGATTTATAAAAGGATTCTCCAAGATTGGTTGTCCAATCACTGCCCTCCAGAAGAAGGGGACAAAATTTGTGTGGACACAACAATGTGAAGAAAGATTTCAAACCTTGAAACATCTACTAACCCATGCACCCATGTTGAAAATCGCTGACCCAGAAGCTGACTTCCTTATGTGCACAAATGCCTGTAAGGAAGGGCTCAAAGGAGTCCTTATGCAGGAAGGAAAGGTGATATGCTATGAATCTTGAAAATTGAATGAACATGAGGTCAACTATGTGACTCATGATCTAGAACTGGTTGCCATAGTGCATGCCTTAAAAATGTGGAGGAATTACCTCTTGGGAAGAAAATTTGTACTTATGACAGATCACTATGGATTACGGTATTTGTTCGACCAACCAAAGATCAATGCTAGACAAGCTAGATGGATGGCCCTCCTTAGCGAATTTGATTTTGAAATCAAACACACCAAAGGGAAGGAAAATAGGGTGGCTAATGCCCTTAGCAGAAGCATGAAAACAATTCACCTGGCAGCGGTGAGTACCTGTGAGACAGATGTCAAGAACAGAGTCAGAAATGCACAAGAAACCGTTTCCTTCATTCAGACTGTGACCCTATACCTACAACAAGAACCCGCTAGAGAAAAATATGAAGGTTACCAGATGACCAAAGGAGGTTTGCTTACTTACAGAAATAGACTGTACATTCCAAATCGTGATGAATTGAAGAGGTTCATCATGGATGAACTACATAAAAGACCCTACACTAGTCACCCAGGATACCAGAAAATGATCACTGCCACCCGGAAACAATTTTATTGGCCTGTATTGAAGAAAGACATAGCCAAATATTTGGCCCAATGCATAGAGTGCCAACAGGTTAAAGCAGAACATTGACACCCAGTGAGACTATTACACCCTTTACCCATACCATAATGGAAATGGGAAACCATCTCCATGGATTTTATCACTGGATTACCAACTTCAACCAAATAGAATGATGCCATTATGGTAGTGGTGGATAAACTGAGCAAGTCTTCTCATTTCATCCCCATCAAATCAACCTGCAAGGTGATAGATATCACCCAGGTATTCATGAAAGAGGTATTCAGACTACACGGTATGCTGAAAGAGATAGTGTCTGACAGAGACACAAAATTTACTTCCAATTTCTGGAAATCACTGATGGCTGGTTTAGAGACCAAATTGTTGTTTAGAACCGCCTATCACCCTCAAACCAATGGACAGACAGAAAGAGTGAATCAAATATTAGAGGATATGCTAAGGATGCATGTAATGCATCAACCCAGAAAATGGGAAGACTACCTGCCATTGGTAGAATTTGCCTACAACAATGGCTACCAAGCATCCTTAAAGATGAGTCCCTTCGAGGTCCTCAATGGTAGGCCGTGTAATACTCCAGTCAACCGGAGTAACCCTGTAAACATGATTTCTATTGGACCCGATATGTTGAAAGAAATGGAACAACAAGTAGCTCAGATAAAACAAAATCTGGAGATCGCCCAGAACCGACAAAAAAGTTATGTTGACCAAAAGAGAACTCCAAGAGAGTTCAAAATGGGAGACCATGTATATCTTAGAATTAATCCCAGAAGGAGTTCCCTAAAAATGGGATCTTTTGCCAAGTTGGCACCCCAGTATTGTGGACCCTTTGAGGTTCTAGATAGAGTGGGACCTGTATCTTATCGGCTAGCACTTCCTCCCAAAGTAAAAGCACATAATGTTTTCCATGTTTCATTATTGAAGAAATATGTACATGAGGTTAATCATATAATTGACTGGTCTGTGATCCAGGTGGAACCAGAGGGAGAATTTCTACCAAAACCCCAATGCATACTAGACAGAAAGGAAACCCCGCTCCGGAACATAACCATTGCACAGGTCAAGGTGCAGTGGAATCATTTTGGCCTAGATGAGGCTACATGGGAAATGGAGGATGCCATGAGACATGCATATCCGATTTTATTTACTTTTGTACATGCAACTCATGTTAGTAGATAAGAACATCAAGGACGATGTTCCTTTTTAAGGGGGAGGGAATTGTAACACCCCGTTTCCCCCAGTTTGTAAAAATAACGAGACTGGCCAAGAACTATGGAAAACTCATAAATGTGAATATGTGATGTAAATGGACCTTGAGGAAAAAGGTCAATGAATGTGAATAACATTTTGAATTTTATTTCAGGACTACTGAGAGGGGATGTGCATAAAAAGAGACCATGATGGTGGTGGAAGGCACCTGAAAAGGTGGCGTTAACTTCCACCGAGAATTAATACCGTATTTGGACTCCACTGGCCCGGAGAACCAAAAGCGGCTCGTTGGCCCCGAATTAAATGTCTCGCATGCTGGTAGGTAGATGGCTTAATGAGGGATGGGGAGGTGAACCGCCTATATGTAGAGCCATCATGACTGACCAGTGCAAGGGAAATCGCACCGCACGCAACCTCACAAGAGGATAAGGCATGGGGTGGAAGCGATTGGGGGGCATACACGAGGGGAGAAACTCTGGCATTACACAGAGTGAGAGATAGCAAAGAGGGAGGATTGCAACCTTATCTCCTTGTCACTTTCAAATGGAGACGCAGTCTCACAACATCGTGGTCTCATCTCGGGGGTGGCTAGTGGTAAATCCACTGGGAGTCGCTAAGCCTACGGTTGGGTGGAAATGAGCACCCCTCTTAGAAGTTGCACTCACTTCTGGTGTTATTTCTGATAAGTGTTTTACATATTGAATCTTGAAATTCATATGCTGACATATATGCTCATAAATTGTGAAATGGTGAATGATTACAGTATAAGAATGTCTGTGCAGTGTTTTGATAAGAAATGGTAGATATATGGTTATAACAGAAAAACCACGCATGGCTTATGTTGATAAATGAATTTAATTATGCATAAGTTGAACCAAGTTATACTTCCAGTCCGTTCTCAGAAATTTGTTTCCCCTTATCTGTCTCCAGGAATGCCCAGGAATAGATCTCTTCATAGAGATTCCCTCCTTGGAAAGGTTTACCAAGAACCTGGAAAAAGGACTTGAATGTGCAAGTCTTAACAACCCTGTACGAGGAGGAATGACCCTCTTAAAATCCTGATGTAGCAGCGTAGGGACAAGTATCGATCGAAAAACGAGATCCCGTCAAAATATCCATGGTCATTCACGACCGTTAGATTGACGAAAGAAACAAGGGTGTTACATACCTTGCCCCTTTTCCTCTATCTTCGTGAATAGTGAGGAAATCGGGATCGTAGATCCCCAAGGTGCATGAGAACATCTGAAATGTTGATTTTTCCATGTCAAGGAAGTAGTGGGAGAGTGTGTGACGTGGGACAGATATCAACCGTCAGATCTTAGCTAGAAAAACCTGACAACCGTTGGATTTGTTAAGAGAGGCATGAGGGTTAAGCCCTCGTGCACAAGGGAAAAAGTCCTGAGAGAGGAGTCGGTATCGGGGATTCGGAATTCGGGATTCTGGGAGTCCTGATGACAAGGGATCAAGACACTCCATGGTGAAAGTCCCGATATAGATCTAGACCGTCCATCCGTAAAGGGCACGTGGCAGAGAACGAGAGTCCATCGATATTTCAGATACTGGGGATTCGAGTTGACAAAGGATTTGCGTCACTGGGAGTCGCAAGTCGCAAAATCACGAAACAACGAGGACCGTTCATTTGAGGGAGGACACATGGATGATAATTCATCGACCCCTCTCCGCCTTTGCAAGCAATGCACAAACATGATCCCTTTGGAGGATCCCAGGGTCTGTAATGACCATTTGATTTAAGAAAGAGATGCAAGCATTAATGCCACGACCCCTTCTTTTTACCTTGCAAGAGATGAAGGAATCAGGACCATAGACCCGATGGTCCATGGAAGTGCCTGGACCATCCATCTATAGAGCACACATGGCCATTGGTAAGTGCTTCGGCATTTCGACACACGAAAAACAAAAGGGCAAAGAACCCTTGTCTTCGCGAGTTGCAAAATTCCGATCACTGAAGCCTCGAAATGGCGTGAGGTGTGATTAAGATTGAGAAAATCTGGGATTTGATCGTGACCGTTGATCATCCCAAAAATACCACGACCGTCGATCTTGTTTGAGGGTCGCTGCTGTCCATCAAAGGGACACGTGGCTTCCAGTCAACGTTTCGGTGTTTCGGCATCCGGGGAACCAAAAGGCAAGAAAACCCTTCCTTCGCGAGTCATGAAATCCTGATACCCGAAATGTCGTGGACCATTGGATCCATGCTCTTAAGAGCCGTCGATCTCTTACATGAATTTCCATATCGAAAATCGAAGATTTGAATGACGAAGAGTTTTGGAGTCGTTGCATTTTGAACTCTCGAGTACCGAAGCCCCGAAAGGATCCATGCCGTTGGATCAGGGGAGGCTTATGGCCGCTGATCTCCCTTTGGAGGGAAACTTTGGAGACCTCGAAAGTTTCGGGGATTTGAATGGGGAAAGGTAGAATTCGTGTATCGCAATTCCCCGAATCGCGAAAAGCCGATAAGTTCTTGGCTGGCTTAAGCGCGTGGAAACCATATAGGGTCACGTAGACAAGACCCCAAGAGAGAAACTTGCCCCTCGCTAGCCCCATTGGGGTTCGACGTTTCGTTGTTTCAAGCTTTGGGGTTTGCAGAGTTGTGTGACTCGACGTTCTGGTAGCACTGAGTTGTGAAGTGCAAAAAGACGCCGTGCTGATTCAGCCCATAGTCGTGAACTACAATCATATGAAGGTGGAAAAAGGAAAGAGCTAGCCTGCGCTTATCCCCGTAGGACTTTAGGGATTTTGATTGTTGAGAAATCAACGAAAAAGTTTTATTTGCATAGTGGGTATGTGACAACTGATGGTTTCCACGTTCTTCGACAATTCAGGCTTCGAGAGCTTTGGATTGTGAAGCATGAAGTTCTCCTGGAATAGTATGGGCCCATAGTGACATGGCAGTCTCTCGTTACTTTGACATTTTGGTAGTTCGACATTCGAGAGTTTCTGGATGTAAAGCATGAAAATATTCCGAAGTGATGATCTCGCGAAGTGATTAGCTAGTGCTTATCACTAATTATCTTAGGCTTAAGATGTGTTTAACATTAAATACTTTAGGAGTTTGACACTTTGGTGATCAAAACAATGGCAAGTTTGGACGCTCGAATGCCGAAGTGGTGCAATGACTTTCCTAATGCTTTTTGTTAAACCCCGCATGATTTTGGACCCCCGAATGGATGAGAGCCATTGATCTGATCGGCCTATTGGATCTTTACCATTGAAACATTACCCTGTCCATTTGACAATCCAGGCCCAAAAATGTCCACTCTGAATTGCTGTATTTTTTCCATGGGTATTTCCTGTGCATACAAAAGGCTCAGTCAACCTGTTGTGAGCGAGAGTTTGACACTTCTGCAATTCAGGGGTTCGAAGAACCGTGATCTCTTTGAGTTGAAATTTCCTGGAGTGCTAAACTCTCAGAGTGAAGTGGTGGCCTGACATCATATCATTGATGTGTCACAGAAAGAAGGGTGACACATGTCACTCGAAATAGTACAAATGAAGGACCCAAATATGGTTGAAATGAGTGCCACGTGTCATGATGATAAAGTTCCATGCATCTCAACTGATTGATGCTGCATGTCTCCAAATCTTTGGTGCTTCACCTCTTCATCTCTTTGACACTTCAGTGATCTACGCTCGAAGTAAAATCTCCCAGATGGCTGATCTCCCAGATTTGACATGGCAGTCTGATGTCATATTGATAATGTGTCATAGAAAGAAGGGTGACACATGTCACTCAAAAATGGATGGATGATGTAACCAAGGGTGTCTAAAATAAGAGCCATGTGTCTTAACTAATGAATCCCTCGTGGCTCCAGTGTTTTTGCATTCATGAGTTTTGAGTGCTAAGTGTGGAAATATCTAGGATGGATGATCTTGCGAAGCGGTGTGACGATTCAACATTCAGGATTTTTTTAGACAAAGATGAGCTCAGAATTTTCGACGTCGAAATCGCGGAGTAAATTTTGTGTAATTCTGTGATTTAACCTTCCACGATTTTGAGACTCCACATGCATGGGAACTATTTATGTGCATCCACTGTTAGATCTTCACCATTGAATATTTGACCTTCCTTTTTGGCTTGAAATCTAAGCCCGAAATGGAATGCTCCGAATTGCTACATCTTTTGTGTTGAATCTTATTGTGCACACAAAGTAATTTGTGGTCCTGGATGTCTCCTACACACAAAAAAAACTTAGTGGACCTGCTGCACGCTCAATCCATGGAAAACATGATGACAAATATTTCTAACCAAATCATGACATGGAATTATCCTTCAAGAAAACATAAACTATTTGCACAAAGAATCAATCAAGAAAGATAATGATGAAAACTCGAGTCATTCAATAATGGGAAATTGAATCAACCAACCAAAAGAAGAATGCTTTTCAAGAAGGTATAGGTAAAATGAGGCAAGAGGGGCATGGGGAGAGTTTCATTTCGGTGTTGGGGATTTTCCTTTAGACATACATCCCTGGCTACAAAGTCCTATCCTTCCGATGCCAAAAATGTATCAAGGATCGATGATCGACGATTAATGCAAATATGTGGCCACTTTACCTTCTTGCATTTTTTCCAACGCCTAATACAGGTGCGTAAGTCAAGATTTTAATTGCCAATTCTTAATTGGAAAATCAAGTTCTTTTAGGAACAAGGTTTCTTTTAACAATTTCAAACACATCAGATTTGATCAATAAGAGTTATGAAAATGAAACAAAATAATCTACCCCACAAAGTGAAATCCATTTAGATGGTAAGATAAAACAAGTGGTACCCAAAACGTAATAAAATTTCATAAGGATTTTAGGGTGTGTTGAGTGCTCAACACACCCCTAAGCCATTTTTCAAAGTCAATACTTTCCAAAAACCTTGAAGGAACCAATACTGGAAAAATTGACAAGCTACCCATTAAAAATGATGAAGAAAGGCATATCTATGAATAATCCTTCGATCCACATGAACCCCTATGAATAATCCTTCAATACTTGTGAGCGAGTAATAGGTTTGAGAAAAAGGTTTGTGACTACATGAAAACACTTGTCAAAAATATCAATAATGGAAACCACTGTAGTGGTGACTCCAAGAGCACCTAGTTGACATATAACCATGGAGGAAATTGTCAAATGTCATGCTTTGTCACCTCTTTGAAACTGTTTTTTTTGTTTTTTATTTTTATTTTAAAACACCTACAGGTCGTCGGTCTTCTGATGTCCCTAGTGTCGTTTCCATAGCGTAATCGTTGCAGGTGATACATCGTTGATATAACATACACATCAGAAGACCGATGTTACCTTCTGTCGATCTTCCAATGCCCCTAACATCATTTTCATGGCGTGAACGTTGCAGGTGAGATGTCGTTTATATAGCATACATGTCTGAAGACTGACGTTACCTTTCGTCGGTCTTCCGATGTCCCTAGAATCATTTTCATGGAGTCAACGTCATAGGTGAGATGTCGTTGATATAGCATACACATCGAAATACCGACGTGACCTTTGGTCAGTCTTTCGATGGGATGTGGTGTCGCAGGTGAGACGTCTCGACGTTGATGTAGTGACGTCCATAGTGGGCTTGGATAGTGAATTATGAGACGACACCTATCCACATCAAACGTCACAACAATGAAAATATCTGTGATGTCGGAAGACCGACGTCATGTGAAATGAATTTTGATGGGGTCTGATGTTTGTCATTCTCCTGAAAATATAAAGTGGCAATTTCTACTAATACGCCGTCGGAGGATGTCCCAAATTTACTAGTGGTGTTGATAGAGAGGGTTTGGAAAGAGATAAAGAAGAGGAAGAGGATCTCCGGGGTATGGATCAGGTTGAGGGAATCCCATCCGTAAAATATGAAAGGAAAATAGGGGGTTCAAGGTCAAGGACAAAAGGAATAACTCCAATCCAGATCACCGTCAGTGTGGAACCTACAACCCCATGTGTGACTAATACATCATAAAGAACACCAATGTTTAGACAAGCGAATTTTAGTGAAATAAGAACAACATGACACACATCCAATGAAGGAGCATCAACTGGAGGAGCCAGTTCAGGAAGTAACAATCAATTATCTACATCGTGTGAAGGTAGTAGTTCAATACAATTTAAAATGACAGGACATGATCCCATAATCAAGTTACCAGAATTTCAGGGAGAGGCATAAGAGGAACCTGAAAATAACTTATTCATCTATGAGAAGATATGGGAAGCAACAGATCACAGATGAAGATACAAAGCTCGCATAGTTATAAATCACACTAAGAGACCACACAATGAACTGGTATATGAGCCTACATGTAAACATTCCACCAGGAGTAACAAAGACTGTTGCAGATGTGAAAAAACTATTGATAAACGAATTTCAGAAGCCCAACTCTGAAGACTAGTATATGAATGAAATGATTGAAATCAAGAAAAAACCACGTGAGTCTATTTGGGAAATCGATGAGAGTTTTAAATGTCTAAAAGATAATTTGAAATATGCAATTATTGACATGCAACACAAACACTTGTGAACTCCTTATTACCACATTTGAAATACCCATTAAGACAAAAAAAGTTCCAAACTCAGGAAGAAGCTCTACAGGAAGCCTTACAATTTGAAGAGAACCAGTATCAGCAAAGAGATATAGCAATAGAGGAGTTGAAGGAGGATTTGAATAATCTAACATTTTAACTTAACCAAAATAAGGGTAAAGAGAAAAGAGAAGTTGTTTGGTGTACCCTATGCAGGACAGAAGGACACCATAAGAATGAATGTCCAACTTTCGCACAATATATAGTGACATGGGTGCCAAAACCATTTCTGATAGGAGGACCATGGTGTGAGTTTTTTAAGACACATGGGAATGATCCATATCATTGTCCAATGATGCAAAAATATAAGAAAATACCCAAAAGTTCATATTGCAATTTTTTCAAGTCAATGGGTCATGATGATAAGGATTGCAGGACAATGGAGATGATGAGAGAAATAACTTCAGATACTTATAGGGTGCAAGAAGAAATGATGACAGGACAAGATACACCTTAGTTCAACCAGGTACCACCACCATACAATAATGCACAACAAAAATACAACAATGTGTAGCTGAAATACAATAATGTGCAACCACAGTATAATCTCATGCAATATAACCATATACCTCAGTACAACGCACCACATAGAGATCGAGGTGAATATAGAGGTGGAGTATGAGGCAGAGGAGGATGTGGACGAGGCATATGACCAATAGTGTGCTAGAACTTCCAACAACCAAGACATTATGAAAGGGATTGTCCACTCCCACCAACAACATGTATGTACTATCACGTAGTAGATCATGACACAAAAGACTGCATGACATTCTTAGGGAAGATACAAGAAAAAAGGAACCAGAACAACCAGAATGTCTAATGTATCTCTGGAGTAGCCATGGATGATGGGAGAAACATCAATATAGTCACTTGAGGAGGATCCAAGAGAGAAACCGATGCAGTATCATGCGATCCATATCAACACCAATGGGTTAAGAAGAACACTGAACCACATAATCGGTTTGACGCATGGAAATAAAAGGAAACATTTAAGGAATCCAGACGAGAGTGTCTCAAGTATAATGTTGCATCTACATCAGTCGCGCAACAACCTCAAAATCCACCATTATATGGGATATCATTCTCAATGGACCATACCAATAAAGAACAACCTCTAGAGCAAGTAAGTACCATAAATACTTTTCTGCAATCCCGTGTTAAGTTATTGAATGACCCATCATTTGTTAATGTTTTACAATATATGCTAGAAATATTTAACACCGAGGTGGAAGGAAAGCTAGAACAAAAAATAGTTAATCATCTCCATACAAGAAGAAGAACAAGTAGAGTATTCAGACTGAATTCCAACATTGGGGGTTTCAATATGAATGATGTTATATTGGATTTAGGCTTTGAACTAAATGTCTTACCTAAGAAGACGTGGCAGTGTATAGGGGAACCTAAATTAGGCTATTCATATGTCCAGTTGAAATTAGAAAATCAACACATGGTGTTACCTATTGGAATACTTAAAGGTGTGACAGTAGATTTGGATGGAGTGCGCACTATGGCATATTTTGATGTGATAGAAATAGTGGATGGCATGCCACCTTACCCAACATTACTTGGATTGGATTGGGAATTTGATAACCAAGCTATAATCAACTTGAAGACAATAAAAAAGACTTTTGAATCAGGCGAATATAGAGTCATTGCACTACTGGATCCTTTACAAGGTGAAAGGTTTGTAGAAGCCACTTTTTTGCATATGGAAGAAATAATATGGTTGTACAGAACCACCGTGTGACAAGAGGATGGGATAAAGAATTCACTAGCCATTTTTTCAAGAGTAGTCATAACTGCTTTCAAGGAATTCATACATCAATTTCTAGAAGTATATCTAGATAGCTGGACTGTATATAGTCTATTAAAGGAAAATGTAGAAGTGCTAAGACTCATGTTGGAAAGATGTAGGCAATGTCAAATATCATTAAACATAAAAAAATTCATTTTCGGTACACCTTTTGGGATATTGTTGGGACATATAGTGTGTAAACAAGGTTTACTAGTGGACCCTACTGAGATTGCAGTCATTGTAAATTTACCACCACCAAAGTCAATGCGCCAGTTAAGAGAAACACTGGGACGTATAGGCTATTACAGGAAATTTATATAGGGGTATGTGAAGATTAGTGCACCAATGGAAAAACAGTTGAAGAAGGACACCATTTTTTAGTGGAATGAAGACTATCAACAAGGATTGGACACTTTGAAGGAAAAGATGGTAGCAACACCCATACTAGTATTCCCAAATTGGGAAAATACATTTCATGTGCATATAGATGCATCATCCATAGAACTTGGATCATTTCTGGCACAACCAAGAGTAGGGGACTTAGACCATCCTATAGCCTTT
>JZKD02S2204380.1:95279-117041 GCA_000966675.3 Picea glauca | reverse complement strand
GGTGCCATTAGAATTTCTAGTACCCGGTATGTGTGTAGCAACAATTACCAACATGACCAAAAGAGGCACAGTACAAGATAGGTTAAGTCAACTAATGGAAATGGAAGAGGATATGATTCTGGTAGGATTTCACCAGGAAGTACAAAAAGAAAGAGAGAAACCATGGCATGACTGACATAATAAAAATAATAGTTTTAAGGAGGGAGACCTAGTTCTACTCTATGAAATCAATTTTTTCCAATACCCTAGTAAGTTTAGAATGCATTGGCTAGGGCCATATGAAGTGAAGACTTTCATAGATGGGGGATCCTTGCAACTAAAATACTAGGGAGGAACATAACTAAAAGGAATGATCAACAGTATTCGACTAAAACTATATAGGGACAATCGACCTACTAACCCTTAAAATTTACAATGCAGTAGGAAAGGCATGTATATAGTGTACAAAAGGACATGTATTAAGAGGAAACGTATGGTGCACTGAAAAATTGTAACGCACTAGAAAATAGGCCATTAGTCAGAAAAGAAAAAATCGACCGTCAGGGTAAAAAAGAGTGAATTGGGCATTTATGAAACTGAACGAATCGTTATCGACAATATTTAATGCATTAATAACACTAAAATAAGCGTCTCCAAGAATATTCAGGGCACTTATGACACCCTATATATAATGGAAACGCGGGACAAACAAGACATATTGTGCATTTACAATCCTGTGAAGCTAAGGAGCACGAAGACGAGAGTAGAACAAGCGAGTTCAAAGATTGTAGCGACCGAAGCTCAATTGAGGAAAGAAGAATTACCCATGATGGCACCTCCAAAGGTCGGTGCACCTAGCCAAACAACATGAAAAGCACGCTATAGCCACAAGTCACTGTAGGCAGGGATGACTTTAAGAATGGAAATTTATTTTAAAATGTAGAAACCTTGGCGAATGTTAGTAATCTTTCATATGACAACTATAAATGTTTGGCGATATTTTTGTAAAAATATTCAAATTTCTAAGGAATTTATATAGTTTGTATAAATTTTTTTCTATTTTTAAGGTAAAATAATTTTATCCTATAGAATTTGGGAGAATCATGTTTTGGGAAAAACCATGGAAAATTATCCCATGAGTGAAATTTATCACCTAAAATTATCCATGGCTGCAGGAAACTGTAGAGGCGGAACATGAGTTTACATAGACAAAGGGAATCTTCGATGTCGACACAATTCCTTCGCCACAGGTCAAACCAGTGATCCCCACACTTGTAGAGGAAGAAGAGAAGGCCCCAAAGATGGCTGGGATGGACATCGATTCACGATAATGTGCAGGGCCATGACCCATTAACCATAGGAAACCTACAACAACCTTCCAGAGCTGAAACAGACCACAAAACAAATGACAATGACAACAAAAGAACAAAGTCTGATGGGCAAGACCACAACCTATGGTGGGGTCCATGCAGTAGGAGAAGTACATCTTAATGAAATCATGGGGAAACCAGAGTGGGGTTGGGAAGGAGAACTAGAGGCTAGGAAATATAGCGTGAAAACACAGAGAAAGGGGAAACAACCCATCGCATGGTCTCCGCACAAGCAATCTGATGCATCGATCATTTTTCATGCATTCTAGAGGGGGTGCAGGCCACAACAAGTCTACTGGGTTGCATCGAAAGGCTAAGATACACAAACCATGATATGTATGACTCATGAAAATTACCAAAATTTGCGCAACATGTGTATATGGAGAGCTCGTGAACATGGCCATTGGGATATCCAGTGCTACAATCAAAGCAATGGGTGGCAGGTTTAGTCAACATAGGGATCCTTAACTTGTTATAGATTCCCCACTTCTACAGGGGGAAAGATGTGAAAAATTGTGTCAAGCAGTTGCTAGCGGTCCTCCATGGAGGATTTTTGTGGTTGGATGAACTAGTCTCAATCAATGTGGAGCTAATTAAATTCATCATAGGACCACCATCAAATGGCGAGAAGCCCTGGAAGAAAAAACCAAGGAAAACGCTCTCGTAGAAGGGATGAAGAAGACTTATGGGATAGAAAGAGACTCACACATAATTATTATAAAGAGAATCAGTGATGCAACCACTTGGATGGCATGAAAAATCCTTCGAAAATGTCACAAGGAGGAGGTCCCCGCATGAGTTGTCACAGCAGCATCACAGTTCGCAAACGACACCATGCTCAGTTGGGCCCCATATTTACTAAATTTGTTCCTAGATGACTACAGGGATGCAAAGGACTTGGGAACAAAGTTCCATTACTCCTGGCTCATGATATTGATAGCGTTAATTGGCTGGAAAGATCCTCCCTACTTGTATTTTTGCGATAGAGTAGGACGATGTCGTGCAACATGGTATGCATCATTGGGAAGCACTTTGGATTCCAAGTAGAGAAGTGGTAATGCCAACACTTTTTCTCAATATTTCAGTGACATACAAGACAACATAGCCAACACATGGAAGATAACTCTAGAAGTGGTCACGTAGTACTAGAGGATAGCCAACTTTAAGGCTATGCGACACAACATGTGGATCCAAGCATACATGGATCCAAAAAAAGAATGGCTACAACTTTAATTCTGCATCAATGTAGAGGAAGTTGAAATGGAAATGAAAGACTGGCAAGAGGACCGAAAGATCCCAGTCATCACCAAGGACATGCTCAAGGGAAAAGAAGTGGAATAATGGTCATCCAATACATCTACAGGATGTAGTTTCATGACCAAGAAACCAACACAACAAGTGAATCTTGGTCAAAAGACATCACCACAAAAGAAGGGAAATACCCCAAAGAAGGATGGGTAGATAGGAAAGAAGGACAATGCCTCAACACAAGAAGAACAAGGAAGGGGGGACACAACGACGCATGAAACCCCATCGAAAACTACTCTAAAAGAGGTAGCGCCACCCAAACGACCAATTATACATATAATAGGGTCACACAAGAAGGACACGACCCATAAACAAATCCCATAATACATAATCACCGAGGATTATGCTGATCGTGTCGTGGAGAGGCTAGAAGACCACACAATGGAGGATTTTGAATAGGACGAGAACCAAAGAGGCAGGATAAGGAATGAATTGGCTGACATTAAGTAGGTCTTGGAAAAAATACAAGCAACACAAATGAAAGAAAGTGGAATGAAATCGATCCCCTGAGTGACAGAAGCAGAGGACACAACCACAATGAACGCAAAAGACACAATACAGATCATAGCGCAAGCAAGTCCTAGATTTCGGTTAAAAAAATACATGTTGCAGATCGACGAGGTCATCTCCTAGATGCCACTCAAAGACCTGGCATAGGTACAATTGGTATTGGCTAAAATACCAACAAAGTCATTGTACAAACTACAAGTCAGTTTCACACATGAAGTGGAATCGCGAGATAGAATAGATGCGACATAATTGCATGTAACAAAAAAAGACAAGGATGCACTAGAACTGGTGGTAGAGTAGGTCAATATGGAGACACAAGAGGAGAAGCAACACACAAATAAATTAGAGCATAATCTGAAGGAATTCTTCACAAGAATTCCAGACAGTGCGCAGGAAGACATGAGCAATGCGGAAGAACATATTCAAATCATCGCGTAGACACTCACGGGCTATAAGAAGGAGACAAAAAAACTTAAAGAAAAGTTAACACCAACCACTCCTCCCAACAACAGGCAGCCTTGCAAGTAGAAATGATGGAGAAAGAAGCCAAAAAGGTCACATAAATTTTTGACAGAACCGCGCAACTATGGATGACATTGGAGGAACATGATAGGGTCCAAAAACTAGACCAACAAGAGGAGGAGATCAACATTGCAATCTAGGAGATGAAGAAGTGGAAAAAGGATATGAGAATTATAGAGAAGTTAAAGGGTGCGCAGGAGATGAAGAACTTACAGACATAATTGAATACTGCATAGAATAACAAGCAGGCCATGAAAGCCCAATTATAACCTCTCCAGGAGAAAGCAGTGAAAATAATTGTGGAACTAGAGGAGGAGAAGACAAGAATGACTCAGGATCATGCTGAGAGTGCAGATTATCTCAAGCAACATACCACAATGCAGAGGGTAGAAGATATTACAGATAAAATTACACAAGCGATATAAAAAGGGATACATTAGAAGGAAAATTTCACATCTTGGAAAAGGTTATTCAAGGAGCGCGCACCACCTGAGTGGCTCAGGACAAGACACATGTCAGTGTTGGGGGCCTGTTGGGTGTAGGCCTATTTTGAGAAAGGAATTCTATTCTAGACACATGCCACTTTTGGAGAAGGATTTTTTTTGAGGAAAGACCTATTGTTGGAAATGAAGATCTAATTTTGGAGCACGCGCACCATATGGAAAGAAAGAAGCATGTAGAAAAAGAAGAAAAAATAGCATGCAAGAGGAAAAGAAACTTGGCAAGCAGGAAGCCAAGCTTAATTGGGATAGGGTTAGAGTTTTTGACAAATGTTGTAACAACTATAATCCATAGAGTAGTATAAATAAATACCTAGGAGGTTTAGAGAGGGTTGTTGTTTTTGGTTGGTTGTGGTAGACGATGATCTATGTTGTCAAGCATAGTAAGTCTTGTAGAAAAATCGAATAGGATAGTTCTTGAGGGTTAGGTCACAGGTTGAGGATCTTGGTGTGATCTAGTTTGCCTCACATAGGATCCCACCCTTAGTCTTGATTTCATTACCGAGATGTAATGCGTGCAGCGTGAGATTTTTCAAAATAATTAATAAAAGAGTATAGAGCCAAATATTTGTGGATGTAGCCCGACGAGGGGGTGAACCACGATAAACTTGTGTGTTATGTGAGATTGTTAATGAATGTTTAATTTATATTGATAATTATCTTATGAATTAAAATAACTATATCGACATGCATGCATAGGGTTAAAGATGAATGAATCATATAAGTACTTGAATATTTACAAGTTTAATGCATAAAAAATAAAGAACATTAACCATAGATACCCATTCCTTCCTAGATTGCAAACACCTGGTTATTTCTGTTCCCATAAAATATATCTTGGGTGAGACTGCATTATGCATCTTGTGCGTAGCATTGCCTTCTGGTTTACCAGGAGGACAGATAGTTTTTTAGGGTTTTGTTGGAACCCTGTTGAGATCCGAACCTGGGTCAACCCAAGAAGAGAGAATATAAAGAGAGATAAACAAGAATTTGCTTCACTTACCTTTACATGCCTTGCCTTTACTTGTCATGCCATGCGATGCCTTGCCTTCACTTTCCTTCCCTTCATTTTCCTTTCCTTGCCTTCACTTGTCATGCCTTCCCTTCACTTTCCATGCCTTCAATTGCCTTTCCTTTCCATTCCATGACATGTATTGCCTTTCCATGCCTTGCCTTTCCTTGCCATGCCTTGACTTTCCATGCCATGTCATGCCTTTTCATGCCATGTATTTCCTTTCCATGCCATGCCTTTCCATTCCATGCCTTTCCATACCATGCCTTGCGATGCCATACCATGCCATGCCATGCCTTGCCTTTGCTTTCCTTTTCATGTCTAGCTTAACAAGGTGTTCAATTGTAAAAAATATGTAATAAGCACTGAGAAAAACCCTAGTGCCAAAGAACTCCAACAAACAGTTTTTAAGTGGATGGAATGACAGTGGAGGGGCCTCCTTAGCTGAAACCTCATGCTACAAATCCAATGCAATTGACGATTTTCCCATCTGAGTCTCGGTTTGAGTTTTATTGTGAATTGCAACTCACCTCTTCAAGTCACTCACGAACATGCAACCAATTTTCTCTGGGGGCATAGAATCCAAATTGAGAAGCATAACAAAGTTTCTTAAGCTCCCATGAGTCTATTTGGCCAAGGGCCACATGACTACACTACCCACAAATTCCTAACATAGTGTTCTTGAAAATCAACCTCCTCTTCAGAAATTGTAATATACCTCATTGACCAAAACCCTAGTGCCGAAGATACTCCAAAAAATGGTTTTTTCGGTGGACATAATGATATTGTAGCCCCCCCCAGTTGAAACCCAGTGCTCTGGATCCAATGAAATTGACAATTCTCCCATTCGAGTTCCGGTTTGATTTTTATCGCAAGTTGAAACTCCCCTCTTCAAGCCATTCAAAGACATGTGGCTAGTTTGGTTGGGGGGCATAAAATCCAAATTGAGTGGAATAACAAAGTTTCATAAGCTCTTAGAAGTATATTTGGATAATTTTCATGCAACTACACTACCCACAAATTCCTAACACGGTGTTCTTGAAAATCAAACTCCTCTTCATAAATTGTACTATGTCTCATTGACCAAAGCCCAAGTGATGAAGATATTCAAACAAATGGTTTTCTAGTGGATGGAATGACAACGGAGCCCCCCCTACAATTGAAACCCGATGCTCCAAATCCAATGCAACTTAAGGTTCTCCCATCCGAGTCCCAATTTGAGTTTTATCGCGTGTTGCAACTCGCCTCTTCAAGCCATTCAGGGACATGTGGCCAATTTGGTCCATGGACATAAAATCAAAATAGAATGGCATAACGGAGTTCTGTAACCTCTCACAAGTCTATTTGGCCAAGGCCCATGTGAATACACTACCCACAAATTCCCGACACAATGTTCTTGAAAATCGACCTCCTCTTTATAAATTGCATTATGCCTCATTGACCAAAACCCTAGTGTTGGAGATACTCTAAAAAATGGTTTTTCGGTGAAAGAAATGATAACGGAGCCCCCCCCCCCTATTTGAATCTCGATGCTCTAGATCCAATGCAACTAATAGTTCTCCCATCCGAGTCCCGGTTTGAGTTTTATTGTGAATTGAAACTTGCCTCTTCAATCCATTCAAGGACATGTGGCCAATTTGGTTTGGGGGCATGAAATCCAAATCGAGTGGCATAACAGAGTTATGTTATCTCCCACCAGTCTTTTTGGACAAGGCCCATGCAACTACACTACGCAAAAATTCCTGACACAATGTCTTTGAAAATTGACCTCCTCTTCACAAATTTCACTATGCCTCATTGACCAAAACATTGGAATTCTCATGCAAGTATTTTTATATAATAAATATGGGATAACAACTTGTAGAATTACATGCTTAATGAATCCTTTGATTGTAATTTTTACGTATGAATCCTTTGATGGCATGGAAAGTGAATGAAAGGCAAGGTGTGGCAAGTGAAGGCAAGACATGACAAGTGAAGGCATGGCATGGTATGGCAAGGCATGACAAGAAAAGGCATGGAATGGAAAGGAATGACATGGTATGGAAAGACATGGCATGGAAAAGGAAAGGCATGGAAAGTGAATGCAAGGCATGGAATGACATGGCATGACATGACATGGCAAGGCATGGGATGATAAGGCATGGTATGGAAAGGCATGGTATGGAAAGAAAATACATGGAAAGTGAAGGCAAGGCGAGGCATGGCAAGGCATACCACACCATACCATACCAAGGCAAGGCAAGGCATACCATACCAAGGCAAGGAATAACATACCATACCATACCATGCCATACCAAGGCAAGACGCGACATACCATACCAATACCAATACCAATACCAATACCATACCAAACCATACCGTACCAATGCCAATGTATACCATACCATACCATGCCAATGCATACCTTACGATACCATACCATATCAATGCCAATGCCAATGTATACCATAGCATACCATATCATATACCATTTCCAATGCATACCATACCATACCATACCATACCATACCATTGCAAATGCATAACATACAAGGCAATGGCAAGGCAATGCATACCATTTCCACTTCCATTTCCAATTGATTCAGATTTATGAGCGTAAAAAAATGAATAACAAACCAAATACAATAACACAGAGATACAGAGAACAAAAACAGATATCTAGTGAACAATAACTTCTATTGAATAAATGAAATAGGCTAAAACTGTAAAATTGTAGAACTAAAACAACTTGCTAGAATGGTGGTAGTTATCTCTAAGAAGAGATGTGGCTGCTACGGGAATCCCTCTGAGCATAATGATTACAATGAGGCTCCAGAGGCCTTTTTAGCATTACTCGTGAATTCCAAAATCCTAGACATACAAAAACCTAACCCTAGGAGATGAATCTCCAAAAGTTATGTGTGCCCTAATGGGTAAGTTGGTACCTCAACTTCTCAAGGTCATAAATTTTGCACACGACCTCCATTTTAGGCATGTGATAGCCCATTCGAAAGGTATTTTCCAGAACTACATATTATGCCATCAAATTCTGAATCTGTCTACATTTTGACTGTGACAAGCCAAAAAAACATTGTTTAGGGCCCCAAAACGACCTTGGAAGTACACAAAGATGTGATGACATGAAAAAATAAAAAATAAGCCATTTGGATTAGGTGGAATTCCACCAATCTCCACCTGGAAACTTTGTAGGTATTCAGACAACCCTGGAAGTGTAGAACCCACAATTACAAAGAATTACAGAAGAATGTGTTGAACTAACAACTATAAATAGGAGCCAGTTGGAATAGGTGGGTGGACACCAATATCCACCTGGATCACTCCTCCCCCCTTAGGAAGTAATGGTCTCCATTGTGTTGAGTTCCCCCATCAGGTGAGGAACATTCTGCTGAATTTGGCCTGATGTGAACAAATTTCCTTGGTGGAGGAATTTCCCTGCCTTGACAACCTGATAAAGTTGGATCCTCTGCTGGCGAGTGCCCTTGACCTGTGTATCCAATATTTGATTAGTGGATGCTTGTTCCATGTAGTCAGGGTTGAGCTCTGTTGGTGTCAACTATTCTGCAATCTTTGAGGTGTCCAATAATGGTGGAAAATATGGTCGTAGGAGGTCCACATTGAACACTGGGTGCAAGCCAAATAAGGGAGGAGTGTTGAGCTCAAAAGAATTTCTACCTGCATCCTTGGCGATAGTGTAAGGCCCATAGAGATGTGAGTGGAGTTTTCGATGGGGCCCTGTAAGGTGCTTTTTTTGAAAATGTAACTATACATTGTCTCCCACCTGAAACTAGTGTGGTACCCGATGTTGATCACGACGTTGCTTGTACTTAGCATTGGATTTCTGCAAAATCTCATGGACTTGTTGGCAGATGTGCTGAATCCTCTCAATGAATCTGGTGTATTTTTCGGCCTCAGACTGAACATGAGAAGAATGTATATGTTTTGTTGCAAGAGGTAGTGCAACATCAATGGGACCCAATGGTTGGAATCCCATCCCCACCTGAAAAGGGCTATGGATGGTGGAGCTATGGAGAGCCCTATTGTAGTTGTGTTGAACATAGGGAAGACTCTCATCCCATGTACATGGATTCTTAGATTTATACATGTGAAATATGTGCACAATCATCTGATTAACGACCTTTGTTTGGCCATCGGTTTGAGGGTGGAAGGAAATGGATTTAGTGAGCTTGGTGTCCAAAAGTGACCAGAGTCTCGATCAAAATGTGCTGAGGAATGAGCTGTCCCGATCAGATGATGGTCCGTGGTATCCCAAAATGGACCCACACTTGTTTGAAGAAGAGATTGGCAGTATCTGTTGCTATGATGCTCTTCTTGCAGGCTGTGAGAATGGCCATCTTCAAAAACCGATCAACTACCACAAATACACAATCATTTCATTACTTGGTGGATTAAAGGCCAGACATGTAATCCATAGAGATGGATTCTCAAGGCCTCTCGAAAGTAGGAAGAGGGGTTTATAAGCCTTACTTCTTGATGGATGCCCTGTAAATGACACAGACAGTGCAAGATATGATATACTTGCTGACGTCCTGTTAAAGTTTTGGCCAATAAAAATGTTCTATAGAAAGAACACAATTTTCTCCATGCCAAAATGTCCTACCATCCGACTGTAGTGAGCCTCCCAAATCCGCTTTGCATGATCACTTATAGGAACACAGAGACGGCCCAAATGGCATAACAATTTGTCATGAACATGAAAATCGGTGACATTCGGACTTGTACCCAAGAGCTGATAGGTGGTGGTGAAGTCTGGATCTTGCTGATAAAGTTGGGGCCACTCAGATGCCTCATGCCCATAGGAATGGAGCACAATGCTGAGTGCATCCACATGAGGTCGACCGAGGCATTCAATGACATGACTTGTGCTCCCTATCTTATACTTGATGTTGAGATGGAATTGCTGTAGGTAGGTGGACTAGTTTTGATGGCGGTCATTCTGCAACTTCCCTTGTGTCTATATGAACTGTAGAGGCTTGTGATTAGTGTGGATGACTGTCTCCTTTCCCATAATGTAATGTTTCCATTGACGACATTCTTTTACAATGGAATAAATTTCCTTGTCATAGGTGGGTTATTTCTAGACAATATCTGAGAGTGTCTCACTATGGTATGCTACCTGATTACTGTGTTGAGTGAGAACTGTGCCTATGACATAGTCAAATGCTTCAGTCTCAATCTCGAACGATTGTTGTATATTAGGTAAGGAGAGTACTGGAGCTAAGCACAAGTGATGCATCAAATCATAAAATGCTCATTATTGTTCCTGTTATCGCACAGTTTGTAGACATGAGAAAGGCTAAGGAGTAGTAGGTCAAACTGGTGAAACAGGAACCTTCCCTACCCAATGTCACCACAATGGGGAGGTTCTTTCTATTTAGGGAGGCTAGGCCCAGGGGAGACGTCCCCGGTAACCTGGGGTTTTGAAAGGGAAAAGGCTAACAACACAAAGACAAAGCTCCCCTTCACAGATTACCGCCAATCAGATAGTCTCGGCTAAACAACCAATAATAGAGTATAACCAAATAAAATAAGAGCACCTACTTGAGACAACACAACAAGGAAACTAATACATGCAATCTTGGTTAATACCGCATATAAATCAGTGACTAACTTATATTCAATATGAGTAATTTGAAAGTAAATGTTGACGATGTCAATGTTTACAAGATAGCAGTGGCATTAATATCACTTCATCAATAAATAATTGAATGAAATGACATTCAATATAAGAAATAACTTCTTAACTCAATTAATGCCTTCAACTACCATTCAATTACTCAAAAGTCAAAACGTTGCTGCAATAAAGATGAAATATTCAATGATGATGTCAACAACTTAGGGTTAGTAAGTTAGTCTAGGCTAGGGTTAGTGTAGTTAGGATTTCAATTTCAAGAGGTTTGAGAGTGTTTGGATCCAATTCTACTTCAATGTTGGAGGTCTTAGATCAGTGCCTTAGGGTTAATGGAGTCATAGGTGGAGAACGTAAAAGTTGAAGGAGATGAGATTTTAAAGGACTAGAGGGATAAGTTTTGAAGTGATGCTAAAGCAGGGCTCCGAAATCATAACCCTAGGGGAGATAGGTTCACTCCAGTGTTGCTAAAGTAAGGCCTCGTGGTCTCTCCTCCTTTCCAACAAACAACTAGCTCAATGAAAGAAAAGTCAAGACAAGAGGGTTTAAAGAGGGAGAGTGGTTCTAAGGCAAGGCTCTTTCATCAAACCCTAAAAGAAAATGGCCCTAGGTGTAGATAACCTAGGCCTGGGACATCCTCTTCCTCTTGAAGTCAAAAGGTACGACTAGCTTAAGGGAAGAAGAAAAAGGAGTCTAGCTATGGTTAGGCTCTCTTCTTCTTCTTCAATGGCTAAAAGTTTTTCTATCAGGGGACATGAGACAACGACCTACTTGTGTGTTTTTCCCCTAGGGTTTTGATTCAAAAATATTTATAAATAGATGCAAGAAATTAAACTACAACAATTCAATCAATAATTTTTGCAGAAAAATACATACAAATCATCAAGAAAATAATCATGCAAACCCTAGTTGTAACACCTTCCTTCAAGAAAAACACCATAGAATGCCAAAAATCTCTTCCTTCAACAAGTGTTCCTTCCTCAAATCAGCCAATAACCCAAATGGGGTGCAAATTTCAGACCTCACCAAGTGGTGAGTGAAAGATGATGATAAAATGAGAGTCAAAACCCTCAATATATAGTGTATCAATGACCTAATTTTACTTTTTAGGTCATAAAAAGGTCGACAAGGCCATAATGTCAAAATAATACTGTTTTTACAATAAATTGTCAAATTAAAACCCTAATTGAGCTGCAAAGAGAGTAAAATTCCCTTCAAGGGAGGTGCTAGCCCCTTTTAGGAAAAATGAGACATCTAGGAGCAAAACGTTAGCCCCCCAGGGACCTCTCCAACATGCCACACGTGCCACTGCTGCCCAGTCTGCCTCCAAAAGTGTCCATGAAGCTGGATGATGTCATGGTGAAGATGGGGATGTCCTAAGCCTTCCAAGGCTAGTGTTCCACTGAAAAGGGGTTATTCCCCCTAGGTCTAGTCCTGCTGGAGTGCCTATGATGGAACGTCCTCTTCCTCTTCGGTGCAAAATCCTTGATCCATCTGCATCCTATCTCTACCCCTTGATGGGGTCTCAACCTCCATCTGGTGGGATATTCAGCCCCATGGAGGTCTGAACTGGTCATCTCCCCATGTGTACCAGTCCAAATGGTACTTGTCCGTTGGGCATGGTCCTTCACATCAAAAGCTACGCCCTCCATGGGATCATCCGTCACCGAGATCATAATAATGTTAATCACATCTCATCATCAATATTATTAAACATATGCATAAAAACCCTGATACATCAGTCAATAGCTCAAAGACATTACAAAAACCTGAAACACAAGAATGGAGAAAAAGACAAGACGTCCTATTGGGCTAGTATCCACAAGAAAAGGAAAGTTTCCAGGAAGATTTCATCCAAGCCATGTAAGTGAGGTGATGTGTCTAGGGCATGTCCAGACATGTGAGTGCAGTGAGGGTCAAGGATGCATAATTTTATCTGTGGGTGCCTTTGTAGAAGGTGAGTTGTACCTGTCATGGATGCATTTTTTCCAAGCCCGTTTTTGTCTTTATTCTTTTTCTTTCATTATTCTTTTATTTTCTTTTTATTTTTATTCAAGGGCTAACCAGAGGACACTGCCTTGGCATGGTGACCAGAGCTGACAGTGTTACCCACAAGTACTTTCAAAGAGATGAGAAGGCTGGCTTGTGATGAGACCCCCTTTCCCTTGGCCATGCAACCAAAGGTCACTTCCCTGGCGTGGTAACTAGATGGTGGAAATGTCATACTGCTAGGTACCCATGAACCTAATAGGCTGGCTCGTGATGAGACCCCATATCCTTTGACTATATCTTGTTTGTTATTTTCCGTGTCCCTCCTATTTCTTGCTGAGAGGATTTTTATTGCCTTCTCGGGGATCCCTAGGCAAAGCATCTCGAGGTTTCATTTTAGGATTTTGTCTTTTACCAACTGCTTTTACCTTTTGGGCCTTTAGCCCCTTCTTCCCATGAGATAAGGTGAAATGCTACAAATAGGTCAACCCAATGCCTGGACAAAGGGAATGCGATAAATGAGTGGGAGACAAGATGAAACACTGGTGCTATGATGGGAGCAGACGATGGCTCTTCAGAAATTCCCCACTGGCAAACCAAAACTTATGGGCACAGGCTTGCTAGGGCACCCTGTCAATTCCCCCAATCATGGTCAAGTGGGCCAATGTAAGATCCAAACAATTCTTAGAGATAAAAGGAATCAGATGCATATATTTAAAGGTTTCAATGATCAAAAGTGACACATACCATGATACCTGGACCAATTACATCATGGAGAAAGAACCTCTTCTGATACAGGACCAAGCCGATGGTGATGGATGTTGCTGCTGCTGACAAGATAAAGCTGATGGAAGAAGAAAAGGATGGGCCCTCCAGGGCCATGCTCAGGTCAATCCTGCTCTCGGTACTCCATGTCTAGAATCTGTGGGCCTTGAGACATGATCTCCTAGTTATCCCTAAAATGTGGGGATAACAGTTCCTTCTCCCACAAGAAATTTTCCCTACCATTGCCCTTGGTCACATGGCTAAGGGATGATGCAATATGGGAGAATACAAACATGAACCGTTAGTAGAAGTTGGAAAGTTGCAAGAAGCTCCAAAGCTCGGTTAGTGTGGTCGAGGTTGGCCAGTCATGGATGACTTGGATCTTAGTTGGATAAACATGTACCCCATTCTCATCAACAATGTAGCCCAAGTATTGGACCCTGTTCATGCCAAAGGAGAATTTTTCTAAGTTGGCATATAGCTTGTGCTTCCGCAGAGTGCTCAAAACCTATTGAATATGTTGCATGTGCTCCTCCCAAGTTCTGTTGAAGATGAGGATGTCATACAAATATACCACCAAAAAAGAGTTGGTGAAGGGTCTCAATACATCATCTATCAACTTCATGAAAGCGGTTGGTGCATTTGTTAAGCAAAAGGGAATGACCATCCATTCGAAGAGACCTTCTTTAGATTTGAAAGTTGTCTTCCATACACCAATTGGTTTTATGCGAACCTGGTGGTAGCCATACTTTAGGTCAATATTTCTATAATAAATTCCCCCCCTTGAGTTGGTTAAGAAGGTCATCAAGTTTTGGGAATTGGGTACCGGTTCCTAACTGTGATTTTGTTTAATGCTTTGTAATCAATGCAGAGCTGCCAAGTCCTGTATGTCTTCTGCACCAGTACAATTGTGCTTCCACAAGGGGATGAGTTGCATCTGATGTGCTCCTTTTGAAGCAACTCTTGGATCTGACGCTTGATTTCATCATTTTCCATCAACGAGTGATGATATACTAGTAAATTAGGCAGAGGTGAATCGAGGGTTAGATCAATTGGATGCTTAACTTGGTAGTGCATCGGTACCTCAGTGGGTGAGGAGAAGATGTATTTGTACTCCTCCATAATCCCTTCCACTTTATTCTATTGCAAAGAGAGGGTTTGTGTAGAGGAAACAAAGGTGGCTGCGACCTTTTGCTTACCGTGAGAACGGATTAAAAAGAAGATGAACTTCGATATGTGAAATGACCTTACTGCATTGCTCAACAAATATTAAAGAAATAACAGTAGGTGGCGCTACCTCTGGTATCCTGTACAATTTTCTACCCAAAGTAATAATAACATTGTGGGGTCTAGACTCATACACATAATGTCACTTCCACAAATATGGTTTTCCTAAAATAACATCACAAACTTCAAGGGGAGTAATATCACACAATACCTCATCCTTGAAAGACTTGATTTCGTAGGGTAGACGACACTGTTGGATGACTCAGAGATATTTTCCTTGGCGAAGCCAGCCGATTGTGTAGAGCCGTGGGTGCAGTGTCATCGACAGGTCCAGTTGCTTGATGACCTCCGCTGAGATTAGGTTCTTCTGATTACCGTTATCGACAATGAAATGAAGTGGAGCCCTCTTTACCCACATCTATGATTGAAAGATGTGTTCCCTTTCCTCTGGTTCTTCTGGCTTGCTTGGCTGGAATTTTGTGGTAGCGATAGTGGCACTGGGTTTAGAATCGATAATCTGCTTCCCTCTTTCTGGATTTGATTTAGAGTTAGAATCTTGCTCTGACTCGAAATATTTTAGCTCAGCCACCGGTGACTTCTTGGAGCATCATTCTTCGGTGTTGTGCCAAGGGATTTTATGGTATTCACACCATTTTCCCATGTCCTTCTTCGACTTCTCATTACCCTTATTGTATTGTGGCTTGGACTGGTTTTCCTGAGAGTGACCATATTTTCTCTATCCCTTATTTTTTTGGTTGGGGTCACCTTTTCCCTGCTTCAGTTGTGAGGAGTTTGCAGATCGAAACTCTCACCTCTTCTACTTAAATTCCTGCCTGATCTTGACAACATATCTATAAGTCGTACCCAATGATGCGATTTCCAAAAAACCCATTTATTTTTGAATGTATCTATGCAGACATCCACGGTATTGAGCACCATATGTCACTCAAAGTTTTTGATACCCAATTTGGTGCACAAGGTATGGAAAATATTGGTGAAATATGGTATTATCTGGTCCCTTTCTTGACGCAGGGTGGTCCATCTTGTGTACTAGTTCTCGTAGCTGACAACATGGTAGTATTGTTCTTTAATGACATCCCTGAGGGAATCCAATGTGGGGGCGACTACAAATATTGTAGATTCCTCTATGGCCCTTTGCTCAAATTAAGTATCCCACTATTCCTTAACACGGGGGACAACCTTGAGGAGTGCAAAAGTAATCTTTTCCTTGTCAAAAAAATTGTGGACCAAAAAATACCCTTCAAGCAGATTCAACCATTTATCTACAACATATGCATCTATCAGTCCTTCAAATAATGGGATATAAAAATATACATGTACCTTGAAGGGGGTTGCATGGCTGCTTGATGAAGATGGGTCTTCTATGGGAAGCCATCAAAGGATATGTGAAAAGTTTCCCATCATTTCATTCATTTTTCGTGCAAGGGCTTCCTCGAGCAACATTTTAAAATGATCTCCTGCTCTGTCATATTTACTTTTGTCCCCCATGGGTTGTTTTCAAGCTCAGCATGGCCGATATTTCAAAGGATCGACTGGTTAGAGTCCCAACTTCTTTTACACAGATCTTGTCAGGGACATGCACAAAGAAAAATAAATGAAGAGCAGATTGCTCTGATACCATTGATCAATATTTTTAAGTATAACAAAATGAATAACAAACTGAATACAATAACACAAAGATATAGAGAACAACAATAGATATCCAGTGAACAATAACTTCTATTGAATAAATGAAATAGGCTGAAACTGTAAAACTGTAGAACTGAAAAAAACTTGCTCGGATGGTGGTAAATATCTTTGAGAAGAGATGTGGCTGCTATGCACATTCGTCTGAGAAGAATGATTACAATTATGCTCCAGAGGCCTTTTTATCATTACTCATGAATGCTAAAACCTTAGACATCCAAAATCCTAACCCTAGGAGATGAAACACCAAAAATTATGTGGGCCCCGATGGGTAAGTTGGTACCTCAACTTCCCGGGGTCATAAATTTTTCATACAACCTTCGTTTTAGGCGCATGATAGCCTGTTGGAAAGGTCTGCTCAAGAACTACACATTATGCCATCAAAATTTGACTCCATCTACAGTTTTACTATGGCAAGCCAAAAATCTATTGTTTAGGGTCCCAAAACGACCCTTGAAGTACAAAAAAATGTGTTGACATGAAAACATAAAAAATAAGATTGTTGGATTAGGTGGGAGGCCACCAATATCCACCTGGAGGCTGTGTAGGGATTCAGACAACCCCATAAGTGTAGAACCCACAATTACAAAAAATTACAGAAGACCATGCTTAACTAAAAACTATCATAGAGCCAGTTGGAATAGGTGGGTGGCCACCAATATCCACCTGGATCACCAATTCATATGATACCATAACATACCATTTCCAATTCATACTATATCATTTCCATTTCCAATGCCAATTCCAATGCATACCATAACATACCATACCATACCATTGTCAATGCATACCATACAATGGCAAGGAAATTCATACCATTGCCATTGCCAATGCATACCATATCATACCATTGCCAATGCATACCATACAATGCATACCATTTTAATTGCCAATACATACCATTGCTATTGCCAATGCATACCATACCATAGCATACCATTTCCAATGCATACCATTTTCATTGCCAATACATACCATTGCTATTGACAATGCATACCATACCATAGCATACCATAAATGGAAAGACAATACATACCATTGCCAATGTATACTATTATCATTTCCAATGCATACCATACCATTGCCAATGCATACCATACAAGGCAATGGCAAGGCAATTCATACCATACCAATGCATACCATTTCCATTGCCATTGCCAACACATACCATGCCATAGAATATCATTGCCAATGCATACCATATCATACCATTGGTTGATGTATTTAATATTATAGGGTTGTTATGTGTCATATTTAATTTCAACAAACATTTGTTATCTAAACCCTAGTTTAGGCTTTCATTTTCAGCCCCCTTTCATTTAATGATTACTTGTGTTAAGGGTTGTTATATTTATCCTATTGTAACTTAGTTGATATTATTTATTGGTTTGGCGAGGCATGGAAATGTTATGGCATGACAATGGAAAGTTATATTTATTGTTATATAGGTTCAAATGGGAAAATACATGACAAGGGATGGGAAGCTACATGAAAATAGCATGGCATGGCATGGCTTGGAAAATCATGGCAATGACATGGCATGGAAATGATATGGAAATGGAATGGCATGGAAATGGAATTCCATGGCGTGTCTTGGCAAGGAAAAACATTGGCATGGAAATGGCATGATATGACAAGGCATGGAAATGGCATGGCATGGCATGGCTTGGAAAGGCATGACAAAGGCATGGAAATTTTTGACAATTGTGTGGAAATGACAATGGCATGGCATGGAATGACTTGGAAAGGAATGACAATGGCATGGTATCAATAGGTTTATGAGATTGGGTTTGGGAGGGTCCTTTGTCTCCTTATGTGATCTAACCCAAAAATTGGGTAAGAATGTGCATTAAACTCTCATAGATGGTGAAGGGATAAGAATAATGGTTTCAAGTCTCCCTGGAGGAATTTTGGTAGCATAACATTAATTTCTATAGTGTGTCATGAAATGTAACCTTGAAACCTTTATTTGTAGGTGGAAAATGATACCCATTCTAAGATCTAGTTTTCATGTGAACTCTCTTGTTATATTGATCAAAATCAATAAGTTTAGTGGACATCATGGAAGATTGAATAAATGTTATTAATAATTGATGGGTTTAACAAAATTTACATATACCCACTACAAAATATAAACAAACATGTGCATTAATGAGTCCTTTACTAGTCTTTTTGGCATTTATGAAGGGTTACGGATAAAACAAATAATTTAATATATGTCATGCATAGAAAGAGGGGAATAATGTGTGTTCCCTAGAAAATAACATTGAGCTGAAATTATTAAGTGATTTACAATTATGTAGAAGATAAATGAGGAAATTTATTTCTATAATAAATTATTATAATATGTCATTTTTAAGGTCACAATATTTTCAAGTCACCACTATGTTGGTTTGGTACCTACTCTTCTATTAGTCTTGAGGATTCTTTATGGGGTTTTTTGCTTCTAATTTACCCTGGTTCAGATTTAATAAGATTCCCAACAAAATACCTTTAAAACTATCGGCCCCTCTGGTAAACCAGAAGGAAACGCAGTACACGGAGTGTACTGCGCAGTCTCACCTGAGATAGCTCTATGGGTGGCTGCAATACTTAGGTGTTTGCAACCTGAGACTGAACGAGATTTGCGGTTGTGCGCTGTAAACTTTATTCATTCAATCTAACATCTAGTTATAACATTCATTCTATGCATGCATGTGGAATACCAGATATACTTAGTACTTCATTCATCCAACATTCATCAATTATCCAAACATAAAGATGCATTCATTCATTCACATAACACAGTGTTACTGTGGTTCACCCCCTCCTGGGATACATCTAGAAAGATCTGGCTCTTGAGATTTTATTATAGTTTAGAAATATATCATGCTGCACGTGGTTACAATTTTAGTTCTCCCTCTTTCCCATCGGCTCCTCGATTCCTACGAGGCTGACTAGATCACACTAGGCTCATCAACCTGTGATCTAACCCTCAGGATCAAGTCACTCACTCCTTCCCTAGCTCACCAGCTTAATGACTCATATAGTTCTTACAACTCTCTCTCTTCTTATCTCTCTCTGTGTGTCCTCTCTATCGGTCTCCCTTCTATCACCTATGTACTACTTATTTATATCCTTGGCTCACCAACCATTACAATGCATTACAAAAAAACTAACCCTAGTGTCGTTAGGTATTCCTTGCATACGCGCTTCGCCTGCTTCTCTTACACGTGCTGCTTTTCCTTCTAGCTGTCTTTTCCTCCTTGCATGATTTTCCTCCAAAAATAGCCTTTCTTCATGGCTAGGCCTGCATCCAACAAGTTTAGTGGACATCATGGAAGATTGAATAAATTTTATTAATAATTGATGAGTTTAACAAAATTTACATATACCCACTACAAAATCTAAGCAACCACGTGCATTAATGAGTCCTTGACTAGCCTTTTTGGCATTTATGAAGGGTTACACATAAATCAAATAATTTAATATGTGTCATGCATAGAAAGAGGGGAATAATGCGTGTTCCTTAGAAAATAATATTGATCTGAAATTGTTAAGTGATTTACAATTATGTAGAATATAAATGAGAAAAATTAATTCTATAATAAATTATTATAATGTCATTTTTAAGGTCACAATAGTTTTAAGTGACCACTATTTGAGTGTGGATTGTCATTGGATTTAGATGGAGATAATTCAAGAGGTAGTCCATATTGTTGGTTGTGAGTTAGAATATGGATATCCACAACATTCATGCAAATAATTCGGAAGGAATGATCTATTGATGATGTAGAGATACATGGTTAATTGGCAAACAATGCTACTTGAGAACCATTAATTTCTTAAGGATTTAGCACTTAACAATATTTTCCACCACAAGCTATTGCTTAATGCATAATTCAAGTATTTATAATCACTTTAGAAACAAATCAAGGGATTAATACACATAAAATTCATACACTTTGGAATTCAAACAGTTTGAAACTCATATATTCATCAACATCAAATGTAGAAATAATGAGATTCATAAAAAATGTGCCATGAAATATATATATATATATATATATATACACATCATCTAAATTGTACATTTTTTGCAAAATGACAATTCGTGCCCAATATACAAAGTGACAACAAGTGTCCTAACAAAAAAAACATATATATCGTGGCCTAGCTACAAAATGACAGTAGTTGGTCAATCATTGACCATTTCCACCCTCAGGAGCATCCTAGAAATCTATCTTTCTTCTCTTCCTCGAAGATGCACCTCAAGAGGTTCTAGGCCTAGGTGTGCATTGACGCTCTGGAGACTGCACAAAGAATAAACAATGTTATAAGTTTTTTTCATCAATGAATTAATAGAAATACAAATTGATACTTTGTAAGTTAACCTAAGGCAAATCCTATAATATGAAATTGTTAATCGTGTGGGTGTTACCCTCCTTCGCAACCCTAATCCCTATGTAATGCCACCCTGCATCAATTACAAGGATCAAGTCAAGAAAATTAAAAAAATATGTGTAAAAACAAATTCATGAAACATAAAAAAATTATCATCAATGCATTATATCACTATGAATATCTCAGGCATCGATGGATATTCACTGGTAGATGGAACACTAGGTTGTACAACCTGCTCCGAGACAACCTCTATTGTGGCAGTCTCTGTCGATGGGGTTGAAAGTGGTGGTGGGTGTGGGTGGAATACATGTGGGATGTGATGGACCCTCACAAGCTGTACAAGTGATTCCAACAACCTAGGCTCGGAGAAAGGAAACCCATAAGCAACACCCAGGTGCCCAGGGGGTGCAATACTACTATACCTAGCAAATATATCGACAACCTGCATACATATAAATAAAATTGAACTATTGGTACCAAATAGTAAAATTCAAAAACATAAACACAAACAATTAGAGAATTATACGATATTTAACTTTACACATGATACATGTGGTGTTGGTGACTTGACCATCCCAAATGAACAATCCCCGACATTACCTGGTGCCAAATCTTGTATAAACAAGAGAACATATAAAAAAATTGAGGATGTTATAAAATAAAGAAATGACTATGTTGAATCTATCAAATGTGATACATACCTATGTGTACAGTGCACCCAATGAACATGTTTCCTTTATTGCTACATCAGTGGTGGGGCTAGGCATTGATGCATCCATAGGCATAGAGAGTCTGTTGCTGGGACACAACAACTGCAAAACAACATACAATCATATATAT
>JZKD02S2204380.1:72324-91317 GCA_000966675.3 Picea glauca | reverse complement strand
TTGCATTGTAGTTCAAGTTTGATGTGGAAAAATTTCTCTCTCTCCCATACATAGGCTTCATTGAATGGAAAGTGATACATTTCATTTTTGTCCTTGCATTGTTGGGTCAACGTCATCCCACATAAGTTTCATTTCCGTTACCTTTGAGTAAACAACAACTCTTAATAACACTGCGTAATCATAAAATTTCTCTAGTAACTCTTTTCTAGGGCTCTATTACACCAACATTTAGCTAGGCTAGCGCTTTGGAGTAAGAAGAGAGATACACTCTCCAAAAGAAAAAAACACACAATAACATCTTGTGTTAGGGAGTGTTAAATTCCATTTGCAAAATCTTGTCCTTGGAAGCCCTTCTCACACAAGGGTCAAACACTAGGTCGCATTGATACTAGCAGAGTTACTCACCCTCCTTTGTTGGTGTCAGTGTAGAGATTGCACGTATTACGGGGATCACTCGGAAGGTATACCCACAATGATGAGTGGAAGCCGTTTGAGTTGATTGTGGGCTAAATACCCTGCCCTTGCGTGTGGATCAGACTGTCGACTGTTCCACCAGGTTTTATTGTTGTTGGTGGTGACCTTAGTGGCCTATCTTTCTAGGTTCTTACCCAAGGTGACTTCGGAGGGGAAACTCTTCACGGTACCTGGAATTGACGTTGACCAAAATCACTCAGGCTCCTTGGAGGGTATACCCACGATTATGTGTGGGAGCTTGCACCAGGGTGTAAGTCCGTTAAGCAGGTCGTCAGTGTAACTTTTCCACCATAGCCCCGTCCCTTCTCATCTCGTTGTTGTGACGTTGGATTTCATCACTAACTAGTGGCTTCGAAATTAGAAGGTATTGTTTTCTTGGTGTTGCTTCTTAGATTTTGTTTACTAGCGCGTGTTGTTTGTTTCTCGAAGTTGACCTTAGGATTTTCTTCACGAAGTTTGTCACTCGTCTATGATAGCTCCTCCACGTCGTTCACATAGAATGCAGGGTTTATCTCCAGAGCATCTGGAAGGTTCACAACCCTTTCCCACAAGCACACCTGGAGGCTCTCCTCAACAGAGTGAAGTCCCAGTCATTACCACACCACAAGTGGAACGAACTGACTCTCTAGAACATTTTCGAATTACAAATACTCGAGAGGATTTTCGACTTCCTGGTGATTCTCAACGCCCTTTTAGATGACTGAATTCTTTCGGAGACTTAGTTGTTACCTCTTTTGGATCACCCGTTGGGCCGTTTCTCGGTGTAGAAGGCCAAGATCCTTTTTGGTCTGCAGGTGATTTTCGAAGGACCCTTTTTGGTCCTGGTTCGCCTGTGGTCTCCGAAATCAACCCTCCGGTGTTTTCTGAGACAGAGACTATACCATTGAATACCACTTATCACTTTACTCTCCCTGCCAAGATGGCCCATCTCGCGAATACTACGAGTGTCCCAACCGGGTTCACTACCGCTGGTCTTTCTCCTATAAACACCCAACGAACGCTTGATGTCACTCCGACAATACCACCCGGATACCATGCGTTGAATGCTTTGTTGAATGCTTCTGTTCCAACACCTTCACAAACCCCATCCGGTACTCCTAGTAGTCCTTCTTTTCCTAGGCACTCTATTCTCGGTTTTATTCCGGCACTCCCTCAATTTCCTAGTGGCACTATCCCGTCCATTACACCAAACTTGGAGATTCCCGTTGGTGGACAAGGTGGTACAATTCAACTTCCTCTTACCGGACACATTCCAATTACTACTCAACCTGTGATTGGAACACAACTTCCGGTTGGAAATATGCCTACGATAGGGGGACCAACCCCACCTTTTGGACAAAATATACCTCCCTCTTTGGCCCAGTATTGGAATCAGATGATACAAAATCTTCCTCAAACGACTAGGGGGAAGCAACCTGTCCCTACTATAGGCCAGCCATATCTAGGTATACCCAATCCTATTTGGGGTACGAATGCTCAAACTCATGTCCCCACTCAAGGTTACAATTCCTCGAGTTACTATCCTCTACAACCACCACCGAATCTGCCCGGGTCTTCTCATAATGTGCAGACTGCTTACAATCCTACTGGTTTGCCTACGGGACTTCCACCCCAAAGCCACCAGTACCCACAGGTGAATCGACAATTACCTTTTCTTGCTACTTTGGATTTTCCAGATTTGTCTAGGATTTTAAATGATCCTATTCTTCACTCTCCCCAATGGCCTACTATGCCAACCAAGCTTCCTTCAGACATTCCTAAATTCGATGGTAAAGTGGGAGAGGACCCAAACAATCACGTTATGAATTTTCACCTATGGTGTTCATCCAACTCATTGATGGATGACTCTATTCGTTTACGTCTTTTTCAACGAACCCTTATCGGTTTTTCTGCGAAGTGGTATATTGAATTTCCCCGAGGTTTCTTCTCTGACTTCAATACCCTAGCTATGGATTTCCTTACGCATTACCACTTACTGATCCGTTATGATACCGAGACTGAGATTTTGACTTCCTTCAAACAGACTAAAGGCACTCATATATCTGATCACATCCATGAGTGGCGAAGGAGATGACGTCTCATTAAACTTGAGCTCCCTGATCAATTACTGGCAGAATGGTTTACAAAATAATTTGTGAACGAAATTGGTAAGGAAATTGCCATGGGTGGTGTTTTCACGGAAGAGAAGGCTATCAGTCGTGATCAGTATCTTGACCTCGTTTATTCTCAAACGGGAACACTTTATGATTTACTACCTGAATTACCTCGTCCTAATGCTTCCAGCACTTCAACTACTCCATCTGCCTCGCATGTGACTGACGATGTGATTGGTACTGCCCAAGCTCAATCACATTCTGTTTCAAGCACAAACCCTAAATATTCTTCTTCTAATGTTCAAAATGCTCCGTCTCCTGCCACTCCCACTGACAAAACTTCTAAGGTAAACATTGTTCAATCTACCCCAGTTGGTAAAAACAAATCTAAAAAGGGGAGAGGTAAGAATAACGAGGGAAAAAATAATAATCCAACAGAGCAACCTAAAACTACTCTTGTTGATGACCGGGATAAGCGCAAACCCCGATACCCTTGCCTTATCTGTGGTGATGATCATTACACGAAGGATTGTCCATGACATGCCGAGGTCACTAAGTTCCTTCATAGAGCCCAGAAACCATCTACTCCGACTGTCTTGTCCCAACCCTTCCTGTCTCAACAACAAGATCAATTGGTCATTCACGATCAACCATATTCTTCTACGACATCATATGTTTTGATGTGTATTGGTGATTCTAAGCAGAACAACGTTGCACTCACGACTCGAGCCAAAGATTATTCTCCATCTAAGGAGAAGGTTGACGATCTACCTCCTGCTTTGGTACAACCCTCTCCGACAACTCCACCTACCAACTGTCCTCTTCATCTCGAACGACCAAGCCTCGACACCATTCTGCGGCCCCCACCTAAGGGTGTCATTCGAAAATCGGCTTTCAATCCTCATGCTCATGTGGCCCAGAACTACAACATTGTTGAAGATCTGGCCCAGGCACCTTCAATGATGTCAGCCCTTGAAGTCCTTCAGTCTTGTCTTGCACAACAGAAGGCACTGTTGAAAGCTATAGGTGGAATTGACCCAACATATATGAATTTAATAGTCTTTGACTTGGACGATCACATTCCAAGGTTACCCCCTCAAATCGCATTTCAAATCCAAGTTGTTGTCTCTGACAAGAACATTTGGCGAACTATTATCGACAAGGGTGCCTCGACGTGTGTTATGTCTCTTGCTTGTTGGAAAGCCATTGGTTCTCCTCCTTTGAATGAATCCCAGAACACTCTGAAATCCTTCAATGGCCTTGGTTTTAAGCCTTACGGTGTTCTTCCTTAATTACCTATCATGTTAGAAGGTAAAACAGTCCAAGTTGAAGTGGAAGTCTTCGATGCTCCCCTTGATTATAATCTTCTACTTGGACGCAGCTAGATTGATTCCATGCATGTAGTTGTGTCGACACTTTTTCGTGTCGTAAGTTTCCCTCATCAGGGGCAGGTTGTTACCGTTCACCAACTCACCTTCTTCAATTCCTATACTCGTACTGGCAACGTATCATTTATTTCTAAAACCCCACGAGGTTATGAGAATGTCGGTGTAGGCCTTTTAAAGGACTCCTCGTTAATGGGTACTTTCCCCATTCCACCGCCCGATGTTCCATGCCCGTCAGTTGCTTCTATCAACATGATTTCCACTGTGCCTCACGAACTTCCTCTGTCTTCCGACCCTTGGATAGTCCCTGACCCTAGAGATCATACTCGTTTCGGCGACGTCATGCTGTTAAGTCCGGTTGAGTCTGCTTATCAGGCCATTCAATCGGCAACACCTTCTACCCTATATTTTGATGAGTTGTCTCCCGATCCTTTTCGTGTTATTTTTCCCACTGACGAGATGATCATGTCCATCATGGAGGAAACCCCTTGGGATGATGGGCATCATCATTCCATACTCTTTCTGGAACAACACACTCTTGATAATTATCAACGGATTTCGCCTCGGTCGACCGTTGTTGTCATATCGACGGTTCCCGCTACAACACACGATGTGTTTGCTGAAGGGAACTTAAGTAATATCTCACCCACGATTCCCATTGACATATCCATTAAACCTGGGATTGTTGAGAATTTCCATATTGGTGCTTCGTGTTATGCTGACGAAATAGTCACTTATACGTCTCTATTCAAATAATTTCATGACATCTTCGCCTGGAGCTACGAAGAGATGTCAGGTATCGACCCTGCAATTGTTGTACATGAGATAAAGACATACCTCGACGCTAAACCCATCTGGCAATGCCTTCGTCCAGTTCACCCACGTAAAGCGGCTGTTATCAAGCTCGAAGTTGAAAAACTTTTGAAAGCTGGATTTATTTATCTGGTGGCTCTTACAGAATGGGTTTCCAATCCTATCCCGATTGAAAAGAAAGGTGGCAGTATTTGTGTATGCGTTGATTATAGGGATATTAACAAAGCTTGTCCCAAGGACAACTTTCCAACCCCTTTCATCGACCTGATTGTCGATGACTGTGTCGGCAATGAAATCTTCTCTCTCATGGATGGTTTCTCCGGCTATAATCAAATTAACATTGCTCCTGAGGATCAACATAAGATTGCTTTTATTTGTCCTTGGGGTACTTTTGCCTATCGAAAACTTCCTTTCGGACTTAAGAATGCAGGTGCCACTTTTCAACGCGCTATGTCTTACGCCTTTCATGATATCAAACATATCGTTCAACCCTATTTGGACGATTTACCCGCTCATTCTATGCGCAGAGTTGATCACCCAACCCACTTCCGAGCTATTTTCGTTCGTTGTTGATTTTATCGTATATGGTTAAATCCTCATAACTGTGTTTTTTGCGTAGAATCTGACTGTCGTCTAGGTTTTATCATTTCACTTCATGGGATCTGGGTGGATCCTATTAAGGTTGAGGCGATCCTTAATCTCCCTCCTCCTTCTACACTTCGCCAGTTGCAAATTTTACAGGGGAAAGCAAACTTTCTTCATCGTTTCATCCCTAATTACGCCGAGATCACTCATGGTTTTACACAGCTACTAAAGAAAGATTTAGATTTCGTCTAGGATACCATTGCCAACAATGCTTTTGAATCTTTGAAGTTGTCCCTCACGCGAGCTCTGCTTCTCTTTCCTCCCAATTATAGTCACGATTATTTCCTTTATCTTGCTGCCTCAGAATACACTATTGGCATGGTTCTCGTCCAAGAGGATGATGCACATGATGAACATGTTGTTTACTACTTGAGTCGAAGTCTCACACCAACTGAAATCAAGTATCAACATGTGGAAAAACTAGCCTTGGTTGTCGTTCAAGCCATCCAACGCTTCCGGCACTATATCCTCTCACAGAAAACTACGGTGATTTCTCATTGCAACCCTATGCAACATATTTTGACACGTCAATTGCTTGGGGGAAAATACTCCAAATGGATTGTCATACTCCAGGAGTTTGAATTGGAATTTGATCGCGCCAAGTCTAAGAAATCATTAGTTTTTGCTGAGTTGATATGCGATTTTCCTCACTCTGCAACGGAAAATGTAGCAGTTGATTCATTACTCGATGAATCTCTTTTCCTTATTAGCATTGATGATATTTGGTATGGGGATATCATTATATATCTCCAAACCTAGACTTTCCGACCTGCTTTGTCTAGTATTGAACGACGTCGCATACGCTATCAAGTTCATCAATACATTATCCTAGGGGATACTCTTTACCGTTGGGGAATTGACTCTGTTTTTTGACGTTGTCTAACGTTCGACGAAGTCGAGAAAGCTCTGAATGACTGCCATTCTGGAGCATGTGGTGGTCATATGTCCGGGTATGCTACTGCCCAGAAGATCTTACGCGTAGGGTATTTTTGGCCATCTTTGTTTAACGACTGCATTACTGACGTTCAGAAATTCCATGCCTATCAGAGCTACAATCAGAAACTTCGGTCACATCCTCCTCCTCTTCACCCTGTGGTTTCAGTTGGTCCTTTTGCGAAATGGGGCATCGATTTCATGACATGTAACCCTCACTCGGTCGGGGGGCATGGTTACATCATTGTAGTCATTGATTACTTTACGAAATGGGCCGAGGCGATGCCGACATTTGATAATAATGGAAAGACTGTAGCCTTGTTTCTTTTTAATCATGTCATAGCTCATTTTGGTGTTCCCCAAGCTATTGTCACTGATCATGGTAGCCACTTTAGGAATTTTATGATGTCTGAACTTACGCAGAAGTTGGGTCTTCGTCATGATAACTCAACACCCTATTATCCGCAAGCCAATGGCCAGGTCGAAGCGATCAACAAATTTATCATAACTATGCTTCGACGGATGATAGGAATTCATAAAACAAGTTGACACACAATGTTGTTTTCAGCATTGTGGGTGTACCGAAAATCTGTTAAATCCGCTACTGGGTTTACGCCTTTTCGGTTAGTCTATGGTGTGGAAACCATTCTTCCTATAGAATGTGAGATACCCTCTCTGAAGCTAGCTGTTGAAATCCTACCCAATACTTCTACTGAAGGAGAAAATCTATTGTATTTAATGCGACTAGACGAAACTCGACGTGATGCCACCCTAGTAATAGAAGCCCAAAAGAAACGTGTCAAGGCCCATTACGACAAGCATGTCAAGCCTCATGTTTTTTCTGAAGGTGATCTTGTTCTTCTTTATGAACAAGATCGAGATGTGTTAGGAGTTGGGAAATTCAAACCCATGTGGCGAGGTCCTTATATTGTTCATCAAGTATTGGAAAAATGAGCATATGAGTTGGTAGATTACGACGGTATCCCTTTGAGTGAACCCAGGAATGGGTTGTACTTGAAGAAGTACTATGCATAAATCATATGTGTACAAGTACTTGTATTTTAATGTATCATACTTTGTGTGTGCTACTATAGTTTTATTTTTTCGTTATCTGGTCTCTGCCCTTATGTGACGTTGTGTTTGATTTCCAGATGTCAGAGTCTTCGCTACCCTATATTGGCTTCGCTGATGGTGCTAGTTTTAGTACTCGGAACCTTGCTTCCACTGCGTGGGCAATCTATACCCCAACAAATGAACTTGTATCTTTACGAGGTGTGTGCCTCGGCCGTGCAACCAACAACATTGCAGAGTATATCGTTGTTATTGAATTATTGGTTGATGCTATCTCACTCAGAATTCATCATTTGGTTGTGCGAATTGATTCGCAGTTGATAGTACTACAGTTAAGTAATGTCTACTCTATTCGAAGTCCTACTTTGTTACGGGTGTATTTGCGAATTCGCCTCTTGGAATGTTATTTTGATTACATTGAATATCAACATATTCCTAGATGTCTAAATACATTAACAGATGCATTAGCTAATTATGTATTAGACAGACATTTGAATCATTTATAAGTCAAACAACACAAAATTCACACAATGTAAAGTAATCTGGTAGAAGCCATCTGTATATATAACGATCAAAAGAGTTTTTTACAAAAAGTTTGTCCGAAGACCAATATATATATATTTGAAGCTCATAGCTTCTACAAAGTGACATCACAGATGACTTTCACGGTAAAAAACGACTGCCCTAGCAACCTTACGGAGTAGTCGACTCATAGATGCTGATACCCCTACAGTATGATGTTGATCGCGTTGTGGACTCTCTTCCAGAGTCATGTCTGGAATGTTTGCAGTCAGGCCCTCTAAATTCTGTTCCACAACTTGGTAATCCTCAGCATAATGTAGTGTTGTTGCTACTTCTCCTCATCTTTGGATAGGAGAAGTGCCAGGAGGTCTATACGGTCCAACATATGTGTTATCAACAAACAATTTTGTTTTAGACTTTGAACGAACATATAAAACAAAAACATTTGAATATGATAAAAATTCAAAAACATTTAAAAAGAGAAAATGTCTGTACTTCTTACCAAGGTCTCCCCACTAAGCATCCTCTAGCAATGCCAAATCCGGATCTCCTCGAAAATCCATCCCAGCATAAGCGTAGTCATCAACCATCAACATCTGTTGTTGAAGCTAGTCAAAGAAAGTATCATCATATTTGATGATCAGTCCTGCTACGTGTCGGGCCATGCGCTGACACCATCTCAACATTCGTGGATCCCTGGGAGCCGGTAAAATCCACTCCACCTATAGCCTCAGTAATGGGACCCGCTCAAGGAAGAAGGATACCGGCAAATATCCATACCCGAATTGTTTTAGGTTGCCATGTTTGCACTTGGTCAATTGCCTTTTTATACTGTGCAACACAACATCTGTCCAGTTGAACACTCGAGGCTCAGTACACTCAATAGCATACTGGAAGTAGATTTGTAATGCCATATGAGGAGCAGAACTCCCAGCCATTCGAGCTATAGTAAATAGGATAGTACGGAGGGTCAAATCTTGTACCCCCCAAATCGCTTTCTTTCTTTCAGCCTCGGGAACGCAGTGTATGCGTCAATACTCACTCATCGGTATCCCACCACTCTACTACTGGTCAGGCTCACATAGTACCCTCGTCGGAACAATCCGGTCAAAAAGTAAATGTCCTCAATGTCTAAGGACAGTGTGTGGACCCTCACACAAAACACCTGCTGATATGGGTCCCACATACGCACCAGGTACTCCAATAGTCTGACTTGGGCCCTCATGCCCGGGATGCGAAAGTACTTCAAGATCCCACAATCTCTCAAAGAAGCTATGGTAGGTGGATGATTTTCGGCCATTGCAGTATCCTCTTCATGTTCCCTTTCACGCCACTCAAGCACCATGTTGATGGCCAGTTATCTGCATAAGGAACATAAAAAGAGGATTAATAACTTTTTTCATGCTTTGGATCTTTTTCATTGGCTAAAATTTTAAAACATTTTTGGTCTTTGCAGTTCTCGCAGGTGCCCTATGGGCACAGTGCGAGAACCTTGCAGGTGGCTTAAGGCTCACCTGTGAGAATGCGTCATTCTCGCAGGCCCCATATAGCCTGCCTGCGAGAATGGCAGCGCGCATATAGGGCTTAGAAAATCAACTTAAAACTGATAATTTAACCAATGAAATTACAAATTTAAACCATGAAAATGTCAAGGACGAAGAGCTTACCTTAATGTCGCAGACGGCTCGCTAAATGGTCTCTCGTATCTCTCGCAAATTGACGCCAAACTTGGAGGGTAAAAGAGGGGTTTTTTGAGCTCAATAGTGGAAATGTAAAATGATGTGGTAAAAAAAAAGTATTTACTCATTTTATTTAATTTTACTATATCATTTTGGGTTTTTATGATTATTTATCGACTAAACCCTAATCCCTAATGTCATGTTGAGTGTAACTCTTGCAGGTGTGATGATTTTGATGATCAAATACGAGGATATCAACATATTTTTCTTCGTTATGGCGTGTTTTTGATTGTTTTCATGGTTTTTACATAAAACCTCGAGCGTCGTTTTTGTCCATTCTTGCGCTCATAAATACATGAGAACGTGATCGAGCATACTTTTATCACTTTTTTGGGCTCAACAAGGTTATATGAAAAAGGAACCCCCCTGGAGTCCTCTTTAAGCTCTTTTCAGATTCTCTAAACATGAAAAGATCGCCGAGCGACCTTGCTATTTTCATGCTCGATAAAGTATTTGAAGTACGCGTCTGGTGAGTGATAATTTATCTCTTTTTCGGTCTCATCCAGATTATTTTATGAAAAAGGAACTTAGAGGTTCTCTTTTAAGTGTTTTTCCAAACTCTATAATCTTGAAAAACCTTCAAGTTTTCTATCTTTGGACTCGTTAAACAAACATTGACAGACCCGTGATGGGACCGAACCACTCCTTCTTAGGGTTCGTTAAACATACTCTGAGGGACTTGTTTGAAGGATGAGCTTACATCAACAAGCATATGTTATCCTCTCAAGCTTGCGTAAAAATAAATAGGTACTTGCCAGAAATGGTGGGGGAAATTTTGGGAATGGGATATGTTTTCATCATCGTATTAATTGGCAGTAAGTGTCGCTATTGAACATGACACCCCCTATTCATCATTTGAAGCTAGTTTGGGAAATCCATTTGTCTCTCATTCGATTGATTACAAGGTCATTCCCTATGTCATATTTGAGTCAATGCTGCCAAATCATTGGTCGTGTCGTTCATATGTTCAAGAGAAGTCCATCTGAAACCTATATTGAGTTGGCCATCTGCAATTATCCATTCTCTCCATGTCGGCCTTCCCTATGTCTAGTCCAATTCACATCAGACTCTGTTCCAACTTCAAAATATGTTACTCATTTCATGTCATTGATGGGGGATACATCAAGGCCCTCCTGTGATGAGTTTTGTTCCATCGACTTCAGCTCATTATCCGGAATCAAGGCTTAGAAATTATTTGGTACCTTGGAGCTTGCATGCCTCAATGGCAGGTTTCCTCGCTTTCAACAGTGGGTTTACATCATTGACCCCTGATCGGAAGATTTCATCAAATGTTCGACTTCAACTCATTTATTCACACTCGATGGATTGTACTATGGTACCTTGGGAGTCATTGACATCAATGGTGATTTCCCTCGCACTTGTTAACGGTTTCATCAATGACCGGTAATCAAGTGGTTTCTACCATGTTCGACTTCAACACATGTAATCACATGGTTAGATTCGTACTTTGGGCGATGAAATTGAAGACCCTGGATATCATCTTTGCGATCTAGGTTGTGATGGAGTGGGTATATTTTGCGACACATAGATCCACTGTGTATGTCTCGTGGCTATGTTGTTTTGATTTGAAATTTCTCGCACAAATCCACAGTGTATTCAGGTGGCTATGCTATATTTTGACGGCATGGATCCACAGTGTATGATTGGTGGCCAGGACCCATGTCTATAATGTCATAAGTCTGTGATCTGAGTAGGGGAATGCCTACCTCAGAATTGATATATATGATATTCTGCAAATGCTTGGTTGTTCGCAGGTTTCCAATTAGGTGTGCTCTTGGTTCTCGACACACACATGCAGCTTACAAAGTCTATCGATTGTCACTGGTTCCAACACTCATACTTTGGGGGGCATTTTGTTATCCATGATTTTGGTCATCATGATGATGTATTGATGATGGTGTAATCAGGATTTTCATAAGAACTTTCTCCTGAGAAATATTATTTTCTTCTCTTTCAAGAAATATCATTTTTGAAGGAGGTTCACAGGCTACTAGTATATTTTCCTGCGAGAATGCATGATTCTCGCAGGCTATCTTAAGCCAGGGTGCGAGAAGTTCACACTGTGTTGAACTGCTAGGGTGCGAACTCTTTCTAAAGCAAGGAAAAAGATGAATTCTCGATGTTTCTAGAAGGGAATCTTCTAGAAGGATGATATGGCATTCAAATGGTTATCCTAGTACTGGATTCCCTAATATTTTGGGATCATTATTATCCAAGTAACTAATTCATTCTCTCCTATATATTGAGGGAATTCTCATGTAAAAGGTTAAGCAAACAAGGTTAAGCAAGATTCATTAGAGAATTAGTGAAAGAATTGTGTGAAGGATTGAAGCTTGAACAACAGGCTAGGAAACTCCAGCAAGGATATCATAAGGGTTTTGATCTTCTTCATGCAAGTGAGCAAGTGAGTGTGTCAGAGCCAAGGGTCATCGAAAGGAATTTTGTGACATCAAGGCTCAGGTTGTAATAGTTACTTTCCATTAATATGATACAGTAATATGTCCCTTTCCCATAAATCTATTTCCACTTTATTGTATAATTCCTTGATCATATACATAGATTGACTGTTGAATAGATTGTGCTTTCTTCACTTTGGTTGGTTTGTGTTGTCTTGGTCTTAACTGCACAATAGCATTGGAGCGAAGTAGGAGCAACAAAGACCATAGGAAGCGATAATAAGGTATGTCATATGATCTTGCCTCCTATTTAATTCAATGGTAAAAATCTAGGGAAAGAGTCATGTTCTGTCTTGCTTTGTTCTAGATCCAGGTGGATCTAGGGAGATCAGTTTGTGTTCACACTTACGGATTTATCCAATAACAATTATGTAGGCACCATTTTCGGTGAAGAAACACTATATGTTTTCTCTTTTGCAATCTTCTTCTGCTGGATAGAAGGTGTTGAGGTTGCAGTGGTTGTAGTGGCCTTCTATGCATCCTTTGAACAAACTATGAAGAGGATGAATTTTGTAGTATGAGAGATTACCTTGTGGCACTGTTTTGGTGGAATAATAGTTGGAAGCACCTATGGTATCCTATAGAGCTAACCCACTAGAGTAATAATGACACTACGGGGTCGAGACTCATAAACAACATGATGTTTCCACATATATGGTTGGCCCAAAACAACATCACAGACATCAAGAGGGGAAACATCACACACTACCTCATCCTTGAAGGGTCGGATGCCATAGGAAAGACTACACCACTGGCTGAAACGAAGATCTTGTCCCTAGTGAAGCCACCCAATGTTGTATGGTTATAGGTATGGTGTTATCAACAACCCAAACTGTTTGACAACCTCAGCTGAGATGAGGTTCTTATGGTTGTCGCTATCAACAATGAAATGCAACGAGGTCCCCTTCACCCACATCTATGAATGGAAGAGGTGCTCCCCCTCTTCAGGATCTTATGGTTGAATTGTTGTGGTCATGGCAATAGCAGTGGGGTTTGCATCGATGATCTGTCTGTTTTCAATGTTTTATGGATTAGATTCTGAATGTGGGTTCAGCTCCTTGTCTTTGACCTCAACCACCAATGAATTTTTCGAACGACATTCATCGGTGTTACACCAGGGGATTTTGTGGAAGTTCTACCACTTCCCATTGTCATTCTTCATCTTTTCTTTACCTTTATTTTCCCGTGTCTTGGACTGGTTGTTGGAAGGTTGTTGGTTAGGGTCATATTTACCATGCTTTGGTTGTTGTGGATTTACAGACCCAAACTTCCATTTGTTATGGTTCTTAAATTTCTACTCTATTTTGATAACATATCGATAGACAACTCCCAATGATGAGATGTTTAGGAAATCCATTTCAGTTTGGATGTACCTATGTAGAGCCCCATAGTATTTCAGAACTAGATTTCACTCGGAGTCTTTGATACCCAACTTGGTGCAAAAGGTATAGAAAGTATTTGTGAACTCTGACACTCTTGGATCTTCTCTTGCCACAGTGTGGTCCATCTCATGTACTGGTCTTCATATTTATCAACAAGGTAGTATTTCTCCATGACCGCATCCACAAAAAAATCCTAAGTGGGCTCGAACCCATATATTCCAGATTCCTCTGTGGAAATTTTCTCCCAGTAAGTTTCCCACCAATGTTTGACATGGGGGGGATCCTTGAGGAGTGAGAAAGTGATATTTTCCCTATCGGAAAAATTGTGAATAGAGAAATAACCTTCTATCATATTCAACCATTTTTCCAAGGCATCTGCATCTATATAACCTTCAAATACGAGAATATCAAAATTAACTTGTACCTTGAAGTGATACAAATTTTATGAGAAGAACAAAATGAATACAAATGATTAAAATGTGTTTAACAAGGAATAACAAAGATACAATAAAATTGGTTTCTATTCAATAAGGAAATAAGCTGAAACTGTAAAATGCAGCGAAAAACAATCTTGCTGGAACGGTGGTGGCTTATCTCTGAGAAGAGATGTAACGACTGCGCTCAATCACAAGAAGAAGATTACAATGAGGTTCTAAAGGAATTTTTACAATAAGCATGAAATCAAAAACCCTAAACATAAAAAATCCTAACCCTAGGAGATGAAGTGCCAAAATTCATGTGGGCCCCGTTGGGGTAAGCTAGTACATCAACTTCATGGGGTCGTAACTTTTGTATACGATCTTTGTTTTAGGCGCACGATAGTGTGTTGGAAATTTCTATCCAAGGACTACACATTTTCTCATCAGAATATGACTTTTTCTATAACTTTATTGTGGCGAGCCCTAAAAACGTTGTTTAGGGCCTCAAAATGGCCCCAGAAGTTGGGGACCCAAAACTAGGAAAAACCTACCAAACTGGAAAAATGACAAAAGGAACCAATTGAAATAGGTGGGAGGCCACCGACATACATCTGGATCAATCCTCCCCCATTAGGAAGAAATGGTGTCCATTGCGTTGAGTTCCCCCTTTAGACGGGGAAATGTTTGTTGAATTTGGCCCCAGGCGAGCCAGTTACCTTGGTGCAGGAGTTGCCCTACTTTGAAAAATTGATAAAGTTGGATCCCTTGATGTAGAGTTCCCTTGACCTATGTATCCATAATAAGATCACTGGATGCATGTTTCATGCAGTCAGGATTGATATTTGTTGGTGTCAATTGCTCTGCTATCTCTGAGGTGTCCAATAATGGTGGGAAATATGGCCGAAGGAGAGCCACATTGAATAATGGGTGTAGGCCAAGGAAGGGATGAATGTTGAGCTCAAAAACATTGTCTCCCACAACCTTTGTGATGGTGTACCACCCATATTGGAGTGGGAAAAGCTTTCGATGGGGCCCTGCAAGGCGTTCTTTCTGCAAGTGCAACCAAACTTTGTCGCCCGCCTGAAACTTATGTGGCACCTGATGTTGATCATAGCGTTGATTTACTTGGCATTGGAATTTTGTAAACTATCCTGAACCTATTGGAGGATGTGATAGATATGCTCAATGAAACAGGTGGCTTTTTTAGCTTCAGGGGGAGAAGGGGATGAGTCATCCGAGGTGGCCGCTATGGGTAGTGCAACATCCATGGGGCCCAGTGGTTGGAATCCTAACCCCACCTGAAAGGGGTTGTGGCCAGTTAAGCTATGTAGGGCTCAGTTGTAGCTATGTTGGACATAGGGAAGACTCTCATCCCATGTGAGAGGGTGCTTGGATCTGTACATGTGCAGGATATGCACAATCATCTGATTGACCACCTCAGTTTAGCCATTTTTCCAGGGGTGGAAGGTAGTGGATTTGGTGATCTTGGTGTCCAACAGTGACCATAGGCTCTACCAGAATGTGCTGAGGAACCGACTGTCCTGATCCGAGAAAATGGTTTGTGGGATTCCAAAATGTACCCATACTCATTCAAAGAAGAGCTTGGCAGTGGCCTCTAATGTGATTCTCTTCTTGTAGGCATCCATAATCGCCATCTTGGAAAAGTGATCAACAACCACAAAAAAAAAATCATTTCCCTTCTTGGTGGATGGAAGGCCTGACATGCAATCCATTGAGATGAATTCCCATGGCCTGTCAGGAGTATGAAGAGGGGTGTACATGCCCTGTTTCTTAGTGTTTGGTTTGAAAATAGCATAGGCAGTGCAGGACCTGATATACTTGCCAACATCATGTCGAAGTTTCATCTAGTAGAAATGTTTCTTCAACACTGCCACTTTCTTTTTGATGCCGATGTGTCCTGCCACCTAACTGTAGTGAGCTTCCCAAATCAAATTCGTTCGCTCGCTTGATGGAATGCAGAGATGGCCCAGATGACACAACAACCCATACTGAAGATGGAAATTAGTGACAATTGAGATTGCGCCCAAAATTTGGTAGGTGGTGGAGAAGTCAGGGTCTATCTCATAGAGGTGGGGCCATCTGGAGGTCTCATGGCCACAAGAGTCTAGCACTATGGTGAGTGTCACGACTGGAGGTCGACTGAGGAAATCAAAAAATTGGTTGGTACTTTATGTTTTATACTTGATGTTGAGGTGGAATTGTTGCAAGTATGTGGACCACTTCTGATGGTGGTCATTCTGCAATTTTCCTTGTGTTTGTATGAACTGCAGTGTCTTATGATTAGTGTGGATGACTGTCTCCTTTCCAAGAATGTAATGTCTCCACTGGCGACAGGCTTGCACAATGGCGTACATTTATTTTTCATAAGTAGGGTAATTACGAACAACATTTTATAGTGTCTCACTATGATATGCCACGAGGTGGCCGTCCTGAGTGAGAATGACGCCCACAACATAGTCTGAAGCATCTTTCTCGTTCTCAAAGGGTTGTTATAGGTTTGATAATGAAAGTACTAGGGATGAGCACAAGCGCTGCTTCAAATCATTGAAATCTTGTTGTTGGGACATGCCCCACACAAAATTTTCCTTACCACAACCCTTGGTTACTTGGCTGAGGGCCCATGCGATATGAGAGAATCCCAACACGAACCTGTGATAGAAATTGGCAAGGCCCAAGAAGCTCTGAAGCTCAGTGAGTGTGGTTGGTGCTGGCCAGTCACGAATGACCTGGATCTTGGATGGATCCACATGCACACCATGTTGATCAATGATGTAGCCTAGGTAATGGACCTTGTCGATGTTGAACGAGCATTTTTCCAAATTGGCATATAGCTTGTGTTGTCACAGTAATCTGGATTATTTTCGGCACGAAATGAGAGCGGAGATATAATAAATAAATGCACAGAGATATTGCAGATATTCAATAATATAACAGAAATGTATCAGAGATACAACCATAAACATAGATATACAGTAATACATGATTTCTATTAATCAGAGAAATGTACATAGACTGTAAAAATACAGAGTGAAAGACTCGCTAGAATGGTGGAAGCTTATCTCTGAGAAGAGATGTGACGGCTACTCGCATTTGCAAGAAGATGATTACAATGAGACTCCGAAGGCCCTTTTACAATAAACGAGAATGCCAAAAGTCCTAGACATCCAAAAACCTAACCCTAGGAGATGAGGCACCAAAAGTCATGTGGGCCCCGTTTGGGTAAGTTAGTACATCAACTTCCCGGGGCCATAACTTTTGCATACGATCTTTGTTTTAGGCGTATGATAGCTTGCTGGAAAGGTATCATCGAGGAGATTCATTTTGGGGGCTCAATTATTCCTTTGGATATCATTGAGAACCTCTATCTTGAAAAACCTTCATTTAGGCCCTCAAAATGGCCCCAAAAGTTAAAACCTGCTAAAAATAGTAAATTGCCAAAATTGCCAGAAAGTTGTTTTGAGCCAGTTGGAAAAGGTGGGTGGCCACCGATATCCACCTGGATCAATCCTCCCTCTTTAGGAAGCAATGATCTCCATTGCGTTGAGTTCCCAGGGGAGAAGGAAAAGCGTTTGTTGAATCTGCATCTTGGTGAGCTGCTTGTCTTGCTGGAGACATCACGCATCTCAGTTTGTGGAAGTTTATCAAGAACCTGTTGAGGTTGAGGTTGTTCAACAAGTCGAGATACATGAGAGGTGTGCAGAAGGAATCTTTGTGCTTTGTTGCAACCTTTTCGACCTGCTTTTGTTGGATAGAAGGTGCTTGGGGCAAGGCTGTAGTGGTTGCAGTGTCCTTTTGTTCTCATTTTGAACAAATTGTGAAGAAGATGAATTTTGCAGTATGAGATACTACCTTGTGAAACTTTTTAGGTTGAAAAGTAGTCGGAACTACCTCTGGTATTCTGTAGAGTTGACCCCCCAAAGTAACAATGACACTACGTGGTCGAGACTCATAAATATCATGGAGTCTCCACATATATGGTTGTCCCAAGAGCACATCACAGACATCGAGTGGGGCAACATCACATAATACCTCATCCTTGAAGGGTTGGATGCCGTATGATAATCGACACTGTTGGCTGACATGGAGATCTCATCCTTGGCAAAGCCACCCAATGTTGTATGGCTGCGGGTGTGGTGTTGTCGAAAATCCCAACTGTTTGACGACCTCTGCTGAGATGAGGTTCTTCTGGCTTCCGCTATCAACAATAAAATGCAGCGGGGTCCCCTTCACCCACATCTGTGAATGAAAAAGGCACTCCCCTTCTTCAGGATATATTGGTTCTTCTAGTTGAATTGCTGTGGTCGCGACAATAGCAGTGGGGTCTACATCGATGATTTGTCTTTTACCATTATTTTCATAATCAGATTCAGAATCAAGGTTTGGCTCCTTGTCTTTGATCTCGGCCACCAATGACTATTTTGAGTGACATTCATCGGTGTTGTGCCAAGGTATTTTGTGGAACTCGCACCATTTTCTGGTGTCCTTCTTTGTCTTCCAGTGACCCTTCTTTTCCTGTGTCTTGGACTGGTTTTTGGGAGACTGTTTGTTCGGGCCGTCTTTGTCATACTTTGGTTGTTGTGGATTTGTAGACCTGAATTCCCGTTTGTTATGGTGCTTAAATTTCTACTAAATTTTAACAACATATCGATAAGCAACACCGAGTGATGAGATGTCTAGAAAATCCATTTCAGTTTGGATGTATCTGTGTAGAGCCCCACGGTATTTCAAAACCAAATTTCACTCGGAGTCTTTGATACCCATCTTGGTGCGCAAGGTATGGAAGGTATTGGTGAACTCCGAAACTACTTGGCCCCTCTCTTGCTGCAGTGTGGTCCATCTCATGTATTGGTCCTCATAGTTGCCAACAGGGTAATACTGTTCTTTTACCGCATCCACGAAAAAATCCTAGGTGGGATCGACCCCATATATTCCAGACTCCTTTGTGGAACTTTGCTCCTAGTAAGTTTCCCACCAATGTTTGACATGAGGGAGAGCTTTGAGGAGTGCCAAGGTGATCTT
>JZKD02S2204380.1:31176-53210 GCA_000966675.3 Picea glauca | reverse complement strand
TATATCTGGGCACCATGATCTGAACCGTCGAAAAGTGCATGGAGAATAAATCAGGAGCAGAGAAACATGTGTTGGGAAAACTTAGGATAGGTGCATCTTATGGGTTTTTTCCCAAACTTTTCACATAGATACCACCAAGGGACTTCGACCAAACTATCCTTTAAGCATTTGAGAGATGGTGCAACATTTTTCATCAAGCTGGTTTTATTGGGGTGAAACAAATGAAGAAACTAACCTACATGCTAACCTATCTTCCAAGGACAATTAACCCAGATTAAACTGTTGGGTTAAGAAATTACTCTACCTTAGGGCTATCTGACTAGGATTAGACAGTCTGGTCAGATTTATTCACTAATCTAACCTAGACATTTTGGCTAAGATTAAACTGTTTAGCCAAATTATTCACTATCCTATCAACACCAAATTTAAAAATAACTTGGCCATGCTTGAAAGGTATGGCCAAGTTACTATTATTGTATGGGGCTTTTTTTTAATTCTTTTATGCCCTCTTTTTCTTTTCTTTTTTCTTCAGGTCCGAAAAGGATTTCGGGTCGATCATCAGTAAGGTTCATAGTGTCTGAATGACTTGTTGATCCAATGGTTAAGGCCTTCGTGCCTACGTCAGGTTCAATAGCCAGTGCTTTAATCACCTGTGAACGATAACCGCCTCTGTTCATCAACTTTGTAAGTGGGATGGGAATTTTTATTTTGGCCAATTCCCCTTCTAGGCTAAATGGTGCAGGAGCTCTGCCTTGGCTCATCATTTCTGGTTTGTCCACCAAATTATTTTTCTCATAAGTACTCGTTGGATTAATAGGTGAAACCTCGGGCTGTGATGGCCTTTTCAGAATGGTGAGGTTTTTCTTCACGGGAGCGTCTACTTTACTCTTCTCAGGAGTCTTCTCAGTAGTAGTTTTCTCAGGAATCTTCTCAGTAGATGGCTCAAGGGTCTTTTTGGTCTCGGCTACCTTCTGTGTTTCAGTCGTCTTTTTTGGGGAATTCCCTTTTGTCTTCTTACTCCACAGATTGTATTGACGGTGTACCTCCAAAATAACATTTTCAAAGGCCTATTGTTCTGCATCTTCAGCTTCTTCACATACTTTCGTTTGATTTAGAAGAAAAAGTTCCTTCTCTTCTTGGGTAAGAAAGATAGCTTCATTGTCGTGAATGCCCATGAGGTTGATGTGAGTTTCCTCCAATTCCTCAATCACTTCCCCCCCTTCATCAGCATAGTTTTCTTGCAGGGGAGGTCTAATCTACTGATCTGGGCCCCTCTGCTCTCTTTGATCCCTAGGATCTCTTTGTCTGATTTGAGGAGGGTTTCTCCTGAAATTGGGGTTCCGAACCTGAGGAGAAGGTGTGTTGTCCCTTGGAGGATTTCTGTCTGACACAGTCATTCTTTCCAGCATTAGTTCCATTGTTCGAGCCAAAGAATCCAATTTGGAATCTGTGTTCGACATGGAAGGTTCTTCTTTGATTGTGACTCTCCTTTTTGACCTCTGTCGTGCCCTTTTTGCTAATAGATTGGCCTCCACACTTATAGCACTTCTCTGCATGTCAGCCAAGGTGGTATAATTTCTTTCTCTTAATTGGTATGACATATCGAAATCAAAACCATAAGGGAATTTTATGAACGCCAGGCCCTGTGGAGGTTTGATTTCGACTGGAATTGCATTGTACAGGTTATTAAAATGGGTGCAGTAATCCTGTACCGTCTCACCTTGATTTCTTTTTATACTCTCGTATTCTGACAATATCTAGAGAGGGTTTTTCTTTACCTCCCATCCGTCAAGAAAACTCCTTTGAAAAGCGACAAGTTCAGGGATTGAGGTGGTAGGTAAAGCTTTGTACCATTTCTTGACGTCACCTGTCAAACTCTGGGCAAACAGTCGCATTTGAACGTCAACCTCATCAACTTCTTGCAGGTCAAAATAGTCATTCATTTTTTCAACATGTTGTTGGGCGTTTAAAGTTCATGTTGCATCGAATTGTGGAAGTCTAGTTTGATAGTCTTGGGGCATTGCATGTAGCGGTGCAGCCAACACCAGAAGAGCATATTGAGCTGCCATGATGGGTGGAGGAGGTGGGGCGACGACTTGGATGGTCGGCGAGGTAGCGGCTGAAGACGAGGACGAAGAGGGACTGGATAATACTGAGAGAGTGATCTGTGGTTTAGTCGTGGGAGATAGAACTTCGGGAGTTCGGGGTTGCAGAACAGTTGGGTCAAAAATGATTTTAGTCACAAAGCTGTCAGGCCGTGTTCTAACTAGACTTCGTTGTGGAAAGGTATCAAGATCAAGGTTTTGGGAGGTAGCCAGCTTCTTAGAAAAAGAAGGAGACTTATGAAGGGGAATATGACTCACTGAACCGGGAGCTAAGGTCTTTTGCCTGAGCAACTGTTTGGGGTTATCTACCACTAACGTGGGTTCTGGGTTTGGGTGAGATCGAGTATGAACTTTCTTGGGAGCCAGAACTCTTTTTGGTTATATATATATATATATTTTGATTTTGCAAGTTTGAAAATAATACGTACAAAGTTTGGTCAACCTCTAAACATTATTTTCTTTTCAAATTCGAACGTTCTTTTTAGGGGAACAAAAACGTGAAATTATCAATTTTAGTTCATCCCCAGTATGGTCACGATTATGTTAGCACTTGGTAAATTTCCTAGAGGTTGAAACAGAAGAAATATACAAATGTAACTTTATCCAACCACTTTTAAAGCTGGGATCTAGCCCTTCCAGCTTCAGAGAGGGATCTCTCTATATGATTTAGCTTTGTTTATAACTTTAGATGTTAGTCTAGGTGAAGAAATAGGTAGGTTTTGTTGTCAAAGTGTTTTTTGAATTGGTTGAGACAGTCTACACTTCCATTGGGCTATGGGGTTTGTTTTCAATTAAATATGAAATACAACCAGAAACAATAAAGAAGACTTTCACAGGGTGAGATAATATACTCACTGGTTCTTTTAAAATCTTAAATGATGGACAGAAGAAAAGATGAGAAAGATAAATTCAACTAAGAAGTAGTTAAGAATTTCTTAATTGAAAACATCAGAAGATAAACATTAAAATCTTTAAAGTTAAAAATAGGGTATCCAAGATAAATCCTGCAACATATGTTACTCTTAAAGATTAGTTTCAGAAAACAATATGATCACAAAGCAAGAAAAACATTCAACTTAGAGAATAACATCACCAGTAAATACACACAAGAATCCTGTAAAAGTGCCTCCTTTTTATTAATGGCAGATCTCTTCAAAAATTGTTACAGTCTGATAGCGTCAGGGTGTAAAGATCAAAAACCCCCAATACTTCGAAAGGTGAAGTATTTATAATTCAAATTACAATCATTCCTGTCATAACTGATCAAGACGTGCCAATTCTATTTTTAGCCTAACTAATTTAACTAATCAAACGGCTTGATGACTTGGTGCAATTGCATGCAGAATTTCTGGGTAGACCGTTGATGAAGCCTTTTGCACGACCTCGTTTGACTAGACAGGTGACTAGACCTTGGACAACTCATCTGCTAATCGAGCAGATCGCAGAGTTCCTCCCATCTGAGATGACTAGGCACAATGACTTTGAGCAATCTCCGATACACTTCATCCATTTCCGTATACTTGGCGAATGTTGGCTTAGTGAGGAATATGTATCGAATCTCGTGTTGGATGTTGATGTCCAACTGAAGAGCGTCCAGGAATACTTTGCCAGTGATGCTCCCTTGTATGCCAGCAAACTTTGAACTGTCCTTAGACACTTTAGACAGTCTCTTTTTGTAATCTGGTAGTGTCATCAGTTTATCATTAATAACCTTTAGACCGGGGAGACCTTTCTTCTGGAGAGCCTCGATCTTGTTGAAGAATTTTTGTACTCCTAGGTCCATGGTCTGAACCTTTTCTTCTAGTTGAAGCATTAATCCCCTCTTGGTCAAAACTCTTTTGACCTCAAGGATGGTCTCTGTTATGTCCTCGATCTTCAACTCTTCTAGCTCTTCTCTGGTCTTAGAATTTAGGAACTTGATGATCTCATTTGCCTGATTTGGTCTATCTCCTAATTCTACTCTGATCTCTTCAATGGCCTGTTTACTCATCTGGACCAACTCATTCTGTTCAAACATAATTTGGATCATGGGCCATATCTCAGTTATGGACTTTGTGATGTCTGTCCATACATTCTCTTTGACCTCAACCAAAGTTTTCCCTGCCATTGTTTGCTTTTGGAGCTGCTGTAGCTCCTGCTTGAGCTTCTCTGTTATCTGCTTTTCTTTGGACAAGATGGTCTGGAAAGAATTCTTGAGTTCCTGGAGGCTCTCAACTTCCTTTTTAAGCCTGCTGATCTCTGTCTCTTGCATGTTCATCTTCTCCATGGATTTGGCGAGGTCAGTTGTCTTCTCCTGAGATGTCGCTGGAGTTGTGGAGGGGACTGCTGTCACTGGTGCTGTGATTGTCCCTGAGATTGGGATGTTAGTCAATGGAATGGATTCCATCGACTTCAGCTACTCTTTCTCCTTTAACAGTTTCTCCATCTTCGCTTCCATTTCTTTGAGCTGGGTGTTCTGCTCCATGAGTAGCTTGAGCATTTCGTCCTTCTCGCCTTCTTTCTCTGCTATCTCCTTCGCCTATGAGTCCTTTGTGGGTGGGAGTTTCAGTTGTTTTCTTAAAGTGACGATGTCTGTATTCTTCTTCTTTTTCATATCCTCTGCAGCTTTGATGTTGGAGGGGTCATAGCCAATCTTGAGGACCAACTCCTCCAAAGTTTTGATTCTGTTGTCTTTTACGAAGGATGATATATTCTCTAGCTTGAGTTGTGTATGAGCATTGTTCAATGATACCTGAAATTTTGCTGCAGAAGCTGAAGCATGTGCCAATGTATGGAATACCATCTCCCCCGTCTGTTTATGTAGATCCATTTGATCTGCTGGGTGCACGCCCTTCGTCTAGAATTCGAAGGTGGCCCTCTTGTAGTCTGTGATTACCTTGGGGTCTGGTACCTGTGCCTGGAGGAAGGCCATGTGCATCCTGCCCTTTTCTGTGTTAAATGCGGACAACAGCCTGTGCTGCGTGGTTGACGTCTGCTTTCGAAACTGAGCATAGGTGTTGGTGGTAAGAGTCTGATTCTTTTTCTTAATCAGCTCGTACTTCTCGAAAATACTCAATTTGGGCCCAGTCTTGCTTGGCTGAGTGTCTAGGGGGGAGCCTGAGGATTTCTTCGGTACTACTGGGGTGATTTCCTTATGAATGACCGTCCCGAAGGGTGGAATGACAGGTTTGACCACTGTGGTAGGCAGGACTTCTATTTCTCCGGTTGGACCGGGAACTATGGTTGTCTCGGGCCTCTTAGTGTGCAACTGGAATTCCTCGGACGACACGTTCGTGACAGGCGGAGATGATTCTTGTTGGGGCATTTTTTCCTTAGGGACCTGTGGCATGGAAGTTGGAAGTACAGTGGTCAGGGGAACCTGCTGTTCCACTTCGACTAAGGTGTTGGACATCCACACTATTTGATTGGAAAAATTTTCAATCTCGGGCTTGGGCTCATGAACATACAGGATGTTTTTATTTTTCACCCGCATTTCTGAAATGATCCCGCATGGATCATAGTGCCATGGAAAACTCAAAAAGAATTTCATTTCTTTCAACATTCTGTCAGCTTCTTCCCCGGCGCCTCGACTGTTGCAGATGAAGGAGCCAATCTGCCCCTTGATTCGAAGCTGTTGTTTTTTCTTCAAAGATACGAAATGAATATCATCTGAATTCATGATCTGCCTTATGTATTCTAAAGAAAAGATTCTTACCGGCACATATTTGGGCATCTTGTAGGGTGCCAACTCACACCCGAATACTCTAATCTTGGTGTGGTTTTGATATAGGAACCAATCTCCAGTCTTTGAGTTGTCCAAGAGATGCAGAATTCTCTAGACTTCGTCGTTTATTCTAGGCTCGGGCTTTCCGCTCAACATGCTTACCACCGGGTGGTAAAACAGATCGATGAAAGCCTTGAAGCTATACTCTGTGGAGTTGTGCTTCACCAAAGAGGTCCATGATGTGACTGGCTGAGGCCTTCCGTCTGTGTCCATCTTCTGCATGGAGAAACTAAATTTATCTGCTTGAAAGTAAACAAACATATATGCCAATATAGATGAGTATCTGAACATGCCTTCTGTGCCAAAAGTCACGAACTGTTCGTGAATATTATCGGCCAAGAAGGTGTTGTAATCAAACTATGTTGTGGGTTTTTCATCATTGGAGAAAATGGATAGAAAATCCAGAATGGGCTCATCTACCCACTGGTCGGAATAGTAACCTAACAGAGCACAAAGGGAGGAAATGACCTGGTTTCCCTTGGTGGAGAACATGGATGAGGGGTAAGGGGGATTTGTGGAAGGGAATTGAGCGGAGGTGGGAAGGAAAAGCTCGAAAATTTGAGCTCTCTGGGGAAAAGTCATCTTCTGGTATAACTCAGTGAGGATTTCTAGGTTGAAAGGGGACGCAGATTCAGCATGGGGAATTTGCATCATCTGGTCTATGTCTTCAGGAGTGATGCGGAACAGGGTGTCTCTAGATGAGGATATGATGACTCTCTATTCGGGGATGTAGTGAGCTTGGCATTTAAGTGCGAACTCGGGGAAATGGTGTATCTAGGGGAAAAGGTAAAGGGGAAAATTGGACTCCCAGAGTCCAATTTCATCGCTCTGGTCCAGGAAAACCTCCCAGAGCCATGACTGGAGGTCTGAAAAATCGAAATCACACTTGGTATCAACGATCAATCTGTCTTTGTCGACCAATGGGATTTTGTCCAGGTCGACAGGAGGTGGGAGAAAAAGATTCTCCTCTCCTTCTGCTTGTCTTGGCTTTGGCGCCATCTCTGCAACAGTACCTATAGTAAACCCGAAGTTAGTGGGGTCGACTGACTGTGGATGAAGGCAATGGGATGTAACGGAGGGGCTGGCTATGAGATTTTCTGGTGCGACGAGTGAACAGCGAAAATGGAGGAGAACGGTAATTTTATTTAAAACTGGGGTCGGTTGGACGCGGGAGACAGGTCAACAGGATAACGGGTATGTTATCCAGTAATAAATGGACAACGGGCCACTTGGGGGTGAGATGGCAGGTGACGGTGGCCAAAACATACAGACGGGTGACGTGGAGGCTAGGGATTGGACGTAAAAGTCATGATAAGGGGTTGGTCATGAGTGAAAGGGGTAGGGGAATTGACATCATGGAATGACAACAGTTATGGGATGGGACATAACTTGGGAACAAGTGGGACAAGTAGAATCCATGGAAAATGACGTCCATGAGTGACGGGGGCTGTCAGATAGCATATGGTGATAGGACTTCGGGACCAATAGGCTGACGCCACCTATGACAAGGGGCCCGCCAGAGAAGAATAACCATTCTGGACCCCCCCCTCGGTTAAAAGCAGATCATTCGGGGGGGTCTGAAATCCAATTAGAGTCGTTGATCTACGCGCCCGTTACTGGAATGCAGATCTTAGTGCACCGTTTATCACTCATTCTGGACCCCCTCCTTCCATTAAAGGCAGAACAGACGGGGTGTCCGGAATCAAATTTGGGCCTTTGATTTCAGCGCTCGTCTCTAGGCCGTCTAGATGTGCGCAATTCTTATTACCGATTTCGGACGCCCCCCCCCGGTTAAAAGCAGAACGGTCGGGGGGGTCCGGAATGCTCTGTGCGCTGTAGATCTGGGCACCATGATCTGAATCGTCGAAAAGTGCATGGAGCATAAATCAGGAGCGGAGAAACATGTGTTAGGAAAACTTAGGATAGGTGCATCTTATGGGTTTTTTCCCAAACTTTTTACATAGATACCACCAAGGGACTTCGACCAAACTATCCTTTAAGCATTTGAGAGATGGTGCAACATTTTTCATCAAGCTGGTTTTATTGGGGTGAAACAAATGAAGCAACTAACCTACATGCTAACCTATCTTCCTAGGACAATTAACCCAGATTAAACTGTTGGGTTAAGAAATTACTCTACCCTAGGAATATCTGACCAGGATTAGACAGTCTGGTCAGATTTATTCACTAATCTAACCTAGACATTTTGGCTAAGATTAAACTGTTTAGCCAAATTATTCACTATCCTATCAACATCAAATTTAAAAAGAACTTGGCCATGCTTGAAAGGTATGGCCAAGTTACTATTATTGCATGGGGCTTTTTTTTTATTCTTTTATGCCCTCTTTTTCTTTTCTTTTTTCTTTTCTTTTTCTTTTTCTTTTCTTTTTTCTTTTTCTTTTCTTTTTTCTCTTTTCTCAAATTATTTACAGAATGAAAAATCATTTGTCAACGAAAAAACTAGAGACAGATAATACCCCAGTCATCAGTTGATTCCCATAATTTATGGGGTGATAACACACAATAATAACCAACAACAAGCATAGCATAAACATATATCTTGGAGATAATAATAGTACACAACGACATATAAATATACATAAAACACAGAGAGCACTTATCATTAATTGAACCATTTTCCAATTGGTTGTAGACCAAGGACATTCCTCCCAACCATAGAAAATATTGTTCCAAATATTAATAGCAGTTCACCCTCGAGCCAGGGTTATGAATCCATAAGGATGGGTCCTAGGCCAACTCTACCCACAACAATCAACTAATAGGCTCTCAAGTTTTCCCAACCACACAATAATGCAAATTTCTAGCTCTCGTCCCCTTCATCTTGCACAAACCAAAGAAATGAACCCCTTTCTTTTCCATGGAGTCCCTACAATTGTTCCATTTCTCTCCAGGGCTCCAGTGCTTCTAGTTAGGAAATATCAATGCTGGAAACTCCAAGGATTCTTTGTTGCGAATAGTTCTTTAAGAACTTCCTTCAATCTCATGCACACAAGCATACATTCCCTCCTGGAATGATCAATAATTCCTCCAAGCCATCTAGCAATGGCTCACTACCTCCAACCATTCGTTTTCATGCCCAGACTAAGAGAACGTGAATGAGAAAGAATGAGTAAGATGAGTGATTGAATAACAATGAAATGAAGAACTAAAAATGAAAGAGTGAAATAGTGAACCCTCAAATATTCCAAAGAGGGGATTATATATTTACTTGGAAATCAAGAACCACATGGCCTTTCTCCATGAATTTCATGTAACTACTTTTCTCTATTAAAACCAAGATGAGTGAATAAAGTAATAATAAAGGATTTAGCCCATTTATCCCCCTCTCTTGTGGAATCATAGCCCCCTATCTCTTGTACTTTTCCATCTTGCAGCCATCAATGTATTTTATTAATATATATATAAGTATTAAATTTCTAGGCACTCTGACCCTTTCAACATATCGACTCACTATCCTAGGTCACATTTACATAATACATTCTAGTTCATGGGGATCAAAATTGGGCGTGTTACATGCCCCTCCCCTTATTTTGGCACTATCCTCAGTGCACAACACCATACCAGTGTTCTTAATATTACAAAATCTAGGCTTGTTGGCCTTTAATCCACACATGTAGTCCAACCCAAAATATTATATACATAGGCACTCTAGCCTAAAAATAAAACTTGCATACATAGGCACTTGACCTAAAAACAAAACATGCATACATAGGCACTCCGACCAAAAACTACATAAATTATGGTAGCAGTTCCAACCAAAAAAATCGCATTCCCCATCATCCTAAATAAGCCAAGGAAGTGTACCCCCTTCTTTCCTCTACATTCCTTCAAGCTATACCACTTCTCTTCAAGGCTTCAATGCACTCGGCCGAGAATTCTTAGAGTTGCAGCTCTAGGAACTATAGCTACAACAAGTCCATTGGACTTCCTTCGTTCCATGCCCTTTATCATTGAGATTGTTTTCCTTCTTACACTCTTCTTCCCAAGCTTCCAGCTTCAATATCCAACATCTCATCTGTATTACACACATACAATCATCATGAGATATCATCATAAAATTTTCACTCATTAAATGTCAAATATGTTTTATACAAGAAAACACAATTTCCCAAGCATGAGCTTCCCGCTCTTATGTTGTTTGGATCTTGAAACAATATGAATCAATATTTATTATGGCTTACAACAATGCCATACTTGAGACCATTCTTTCTGCAATTTCCTAAACCTTTCACTCAGCCACACAAATTGTTAGCATAGCATAACAATTTATAATTATTAATTTCTCAAATCTATTTTATACAAGAAATAAATTTTCCAGGCATGAGGTTTTTTCTCATAATGTTTGGCTCTTGTAGTAGTATACACTGGTATTCTTTATGGGATTACATACCTGACATATCCAAGACCAGTCTCCCTATAATTTCCTCAATTTACACGCAACCAAACAGAGTGTCATTAATTTTTAAATTCCAATTTACAAAACTGTTTTATATAGAAAAATATAATTTTTAAACATGAGGTTTATGCTCATAATGTTTGGTTCTTACAACAACATATCATTCTTCCTTATGCTCTTACATTATTTCCATATCCAAGACCACTCCACCTACAATTTTCCTAAACCCTCACTCAGCCAAACAAGCTATTAGTATCACACACCTTATCATCCTATCTTTGTAACATTTTCAACAGCTCCAAAAAGTGATCTCAGAGTTGTGACAAACAACATTTCAATCACCTTTCAGCTAGTATTCATATTAAATATAATGCATCTATCCATCATTATGCATTTTCATAACCATAGGATTTTCGTAATGCAACAAATAATTACCAATAAAATAACAATCAATGTGCCAATATCTATGGCCACATCTACACAATGCATCCATGCATTGACTACATAATACCATATATATATGTCATGAATTATACCATGATGAGTTGGATGGTCTGGCCAAAGCCTCAACAAATCATCCAACTCTTGCCAAATACTTTCCCAACTATTCGTATACCTTCCTCTTCAACCCATACACAACACAAGGAACATAATTCCCAAGTTCTCTTCAGTGTCAGCAAAGAGGTTGCAGTCCAAATATCAGCTATACAAGAGAAACCATTGAGAACTCACATAGTGCTATAGCCTTTCCATATCCAACCATCTCATGGTCTCACACATTCCCAATTCTATGGTTATTCATTGCTATACCAGGAGTATGTCTCTTGACTTGACCTGATTATGATCTCATAACCAAAAATAACACAACATGTAACTAATATTTTATCTAAATGCATTCTAGCATCAACAACATTTACATGATCTAGGCCTTCGGCCATTACATATCAATTTAAATATTGAAAAATTAACTAAGGTAATTTTTACCTCAATTCCCTTCAACATTTATACATCAAAAGCATCCAAATGCATACTTGCATGGTTGTTATCAACCTACTTGATGCTACCTAATCATTTGGTATTTGTAGAAGCTCGCAGGATTGCTCCTCCATCATTTTGATCACCATTCCTACCACCCTCATGGATCTTGACATAGATGGAAGTCATAAGCAACAACATCATCCACATATTTAACCATGCTATATCATTTTTTCCTGAATACATAATATATCATTAGTCATACTCAATTTCCATAAAATCATTATTGCATACATATAACAACATACTATTATAAGTCCACAAGCATGAAATATGCATATCCAAGCATGTATATATGCACAAATGCAAATACATATGTGTCAATCATTTACTGTTAGGATAACTACTAATGCATATGCATTCTAACTTCATTATATACATCATGCACTCTGGTGCATTTTTGTTTCAGTTCACTTATTTATTTATTTATGGTGTAGCTGGTTGTCCTTGAATTTCTTCATATTATTTCTTCCTTATGTGCTCACATTGTTCTCATCTACACTATTTTTCCATGGTATGAACACTTTCCAGCCAAGTTCCACTTGGCCATTATGCAATCCAACTAATGTGGTCTATTGGAAACAAGTTCTCTTAGGCATACATATCCAAACTTTACCTTTATGAAGAATTCTAGCACCTTTGAATGAGGTAGCTCACAAAATTCCATCACTCTACTACCATAACATCCTTGAATCAACTTAACCATAATCATTCCACATCCTTGCTATTACTTCTAGTTGTCCATTGGATTTTCCSAATTTTTGGAATAGTTCTCCTTACTTCATTTAACAATTCCCTGTGAAGACATACTTTTCCCACTCAAGACCATTCCCAATGGAAGTCTATTTMCATTCAATGGTACTTTTCAAGTGAAATGACCTTCATTATTATATCCMYRATTTATTTGCATTGGTATCTCACTTYCAYTGTGAACTTTGATATCAAAAGTGGCTCTCTTGCTCTAAGTACTTTTAGACAAAGTAGTGAAGTCATATCTAGAAAATCCTTCCCGAGAACTCCTGTGCTTGGCACCTAGATATGATTCACACCTCACCTCCTAAGCTCCTTGTTCTCTTTCACATCAAGCTTGCAGTGATCTACACATCTCTATCTTCAAGGATATGGAGTTTTACTTTTCCTTCCTATGCCCATTAATGGAATTCTTTAGCCAATGGATTCATGTGCCATGTGAGTATTCTTTATATTGTGCCTACAATTCATTCAGATTTTGTAGTATTTGACTAATAATTCTTGGTTCCACTCTTCTTGAGTTCTTCATCCACTTTTCATTACTTTCCATGTAGCTCTTTATTGCCTCAACCAACTTCTACAAGCTATGGCATGCTTCCATGATTCTGGTATCCAATCCTAGGCTTAGATTTATCTGTTTATACTTCTAATTATGCAAAATGTGTGAGCAACCATTTTTGTTTGAATTATAGATATTATAGAAATTTTGTCAATTAATGTTATAGGTCCTTTTTCTGCTCAATTCATGAAAAATTATATCATATTTATCCCAATTATCCCAATTATAGCTTATTCTCGTCTAAATCATATTTCTAATGACTATACTCATGCCTCATTCTAATCTTTGAGCTAAAAGTTATGGCTTCCTGAAAAAATCCATTTTCACCCCATTTGTGCATTTTCTCCACTAGTGTAATTATATTGAAAGGTCAACTTTTGTCAACTGCGGAAGAAAATACGTCTGGAACTAGAACAACATTTGTATGAGACATAGATAAAAATAATGGTAGGAAATTCATAACAAATCTCATATTTTCAATCTGATGTTCCAGTAAAAAAAACTACAACAATCTCGAAATGAAAAAATTAGCCATTTTCCACCCCTTTTTCCAGACTTCGAAGTTTTAACAAAAATGGCTATCTCTCAATATGTGCACTTATGAAAAAATTTCAATGAACCAAATTTGTTTTCCTTAACGAGTATATAAAATGTTGAGAAATTAAAATTTCTAGTTTTGTGATCTGGGGTTACTTTTCCTCCTCTGAAAATCTCAAAAATCCTTAAAAAGTGGCCTAGAATAATGGATTTTGGCCTATTTCAGAATCCATATTCCAAACCCCATGGAATTTATTCAATTCCTGCATGGGTTATTTCCATGTTTTCTTTCTGGACTCTCTCTAAGAATTTCATCTTAATCTAGATCTCTTCCAATGATCGAGACCTAGATCTTTAAAACCCACTATTTTGCAATTTCTGACAAATCGAAGCATAAATGAGAAATGACCCTCTCTAGAACTTTTGAAGATATCCTCTCTGTGAAAAAACCTTAGAAGTTTCATCTCAATCTCACTTAATTGGCTCCATTTATGGTCAATATGAGAAAATGGATCTAGACTTGTTTTTTTTTTAAACTGGTGGACAAACTTTCCTACATGGCAATTTGCATCGTCGATCTGAAATCAAAAGAAATATGGACCATTGATATTCCTAAAATTTCGACCCAATCGTCGAAGATTTTCATTCCAACACCTTGCCAATCCAACCAAGCTGACCATCGACCGTCCCTGTTGACTATCGAAACACTTCTCCAATTCAGTTGACCCGACCATCAACCACTTCTATTGGTTGATGTGACATGACACGTGGATGATGATGTGGCATGACACGTAGGATCTAACATGGCATTTTGGTTGATGTGGCATGACACATGGATGTTGACGTGGCATGACACATCATCACCTTCTTTCCTTCATCAAACATTGACCATTTCCCTTGGATGACCCGAACACCTCGCTGAATTGGTCAACACCTGACTGTTGACCCATCGATAATCTCACTTTCTCAATCAAAACAATTCATCGAATTGGTTGAAACCCTACCATCGACCCATGTTACATTTTTCTTGAACGAACCAAACACCTCGCTAAATTGGATGACACCCAACTATTGGCCCATCGACCATTGACAATTATTTTGCTTGATTGAAACACTTTTTTGAATCGTCCAACACCCTACCATTGGCCCATCGGTCATTTCCCTTGGAAGACCGGAACACCTCATTGAATCGGTCGACACCCGATCGTTGGCCCATGTACCATCGACAATTTCTCTTTCTTGATTGAAACACTTTGTTGAATTGGCCAACACCCGACCATCAACCCATCGACCATTTCTCTTTGATGACCCCAACACTTAGAATTTTTTTATCAAAACTCAGATGAATATGGGTCATCGATATTCCTTTCAAAATGATCTCGATCGTTGATCTAATAAAATTCACCCAACTTTTTCGACGAGTCTCAACCGTCGATCTGATCCATTTTCCAAACCCCCGAAAATCAATCTCAATTGTCGGTTCTTTAACTTAACCATTTTGCGAAGATGAATTATGGTCGTCGATTCTCTCCTTTTTTCCAACACCGAAAATATATCCTAGCCATTTATGAAAAATTTATAAGTTTTTAAATTTTCCAAAATGAATTTGGGCCATTGATATCAAGATCGAAAACAATCTCGGTTGTTTATTCTTCAAACTCTCCTAGAGTCACAATGACCATTAAAATGCAAAATTTTGACCTTGTGGGTCAAATTCATCTCTGCAAATCGGTCAATTGACTCCATTAAAGTTCTCAGACAATTCTAGGTTATTTAAAACTCGAATTTTCTCACGAGTTTGGGGAATTTCTCTCTAACTTTTCTATTTCCCCCCAAATTCACTCAGACCAAAGTCTCCAACAATGAATTTCCCAAATTTTCACTTGTCCTAGCCCATACTAGTCCCTTGTTTGAAACAAAATATTTGATACCACTATATAATGTACCCAACCACTAGTTCAGGCCACGCTACATCAAAATTCCCACTAAAAATGCTCTGAGGCTAACTTGTAACATACCTGGTACAAAAAATATGAAAATGATTTTCCTGGATACTGATGTGAAACGTACCCATTGGCCAGGTACTTCCAAATTCTCCCTCTTGGACTGATTATGAATTTTGTTCCAATCTTTAATTAATCAAGAACATGAATCCAAGCATGCAATTAACCAAAACATGCAAAGCCATAAAATAATGCTTAATCATGCCATGCATAACAATAACCAGTAACACGCATCACATAAACACATATCTCAAAGATAATTATAATACACAACGAAATATAAATGTAATGCCCCAACTAGAATAGATTGGAGTATTATGTTTGTTCTCCAAAATGTTGTTTCTCTTTTTGCAATTTAATCAAAAAAATTGCATTAATTATTTTTATGTTGTTTGATGACCTTTTACAAACATATCTCAACAATGGTCATTTCATCAACCACATTGTATCCATCCATACACATCACAGAATAGAGGACATGATCAAGGAATTTTATTATGGATGGAACCCCAAAAGATCACAACAATACAAACTCCTATTGGTTGTAATAACAATTGTAGAATATAACCAAATATATTGATCCTATTGGTTGCAAATGGAAGTTGCACCTACACTTAATCACACAAGAAACAAAAGGAGAAACCTGGAAATGATGCCTTGATTTCCTGTTGGTGCATGATTCTTCTGTAGAAACCCTTGTTGAGATAATGCAAACTCTCCATATGTCTCATGGTCTCTTCCTATCCCACAGGTCTAAAATTGAAAAGATTCCCCCCCTTCTATAATGTCTCTATGGATCCTCTTGAACACCTGGCCCATCAACAATTAAAGCCACCCCTCCAAGGAAAAGGTGTAAACCCTAGTGCCAAGAGTAGGCACTCGGCCCCTCTCCCAAACCCCACAACTTGCTAATTCACTCAAACATTACCACTGACTGCTCATAAGGGCTCACGATATTTTGTAGGTGGATTGTAGTCTTCCTCCAATGACCCTAGCGACCTCCCTCCAAGATTCAATCTAAAAATAGATTATGGGAGGCTCCATTAACTATCCCATAGTCTTATTGTTCTACTGTTGAGTAGATCGGTTTCTCCAAAGGTCATCTATGGATTCTCCAATGAAGAAAAAACCTCATGGCCCTTACCAAATCTGCTAGTGACTAGATCGGTCTCCTCTAAAGGACCCCACGAACCTTCCAAGGGTGTCACAAGCCTGGAAACAATGAATTTGGTCTCTCCCTAGGAAGGTTGATGTATTCTTCAGTTGAAGATGATTGAGAAGATGAAATGCAATGGAAACCCTGGTTTAATATCCCCAAGGTCTAGCTAGGGTGGATATTGCACCACCGAAACTAGACTAGCTATGGAAAGGTTTTTCTAAACCCCAACAAAACAATGACTCCAAGAGAACTCCAAAATAAGAGATCAAATCATAATCCAAAGTGAGAGGCTACCCCTCCTTTTATTCTTCCTTTGAGCCTTCTATATATTTCCCTCCTTTTACCAAATCAAACCCTTGCCTTATTTCTCCTTTAATTATGACTTAAACATTAAAAATAAATTTGTAATGCTTAAGCCATTAATAATTTTATTTAATGTCACTTTATAATATTTTTCCACCCAAGTGACACTAAGCAAATCCCTGTGACTCCCTTTTTGCATGATGAATATAGCCTACAGGAGTTGTATACACTACTAAGTCATCCTCTGTCATGATCAGTTAGGAGGGGACATTATAGTCCTCCCTTACTGAGATTTCTTGTCCTCGAGCAACTCCAAATTGGGGTGTTGTGAAATCTTCTCTCCTTCCCAAGTGTCATCCTCCATAGGAAAACCTCTCCAAATAAATAAGTACTCTCGGATGACTCTGCTCCTTAGCCTCCTCTCTATGACATCAACAATCTTCTTAGAAGTCAGAACCAACTGTCCCTCCTCATCTAGCATATGAATGTTTGTCGAAGTGGTGACCTATTGTCCCAATGCCTTCTTGAGGTACGTTGTGGATCATGTTACCCTATGGAAGCTCAATCTCATATGTGACCTCCCAGACTCACTTGATTACTATGTGATTGAAGGATTGTAAGCACTTTGTGCCTGTGTGAGACTTGCAGAGCTAAGTGCAAGTCGTTGTGAGAAGTTGTGGAAGGATTTGTGCTATAACATAAGGAAGAAGGATCTAGCGAGATGCACAGATCTTATGTCCTATGCAGAGTAATGTTTGGATGGATCTGTGCATGTAACCTATTGAAGAAGCTAATAAAGAGGAAGAGTTGGTGGACGTATCCCCAGGGTGGGGGTAAACCATGTAAATATTGTTTTATGTTGCTTTGTGCCTTGTCTTGATGTGTTCACCTATTATTTACTAAGTGCTTTGATATGTTTAGATAGATCTACTTATGCTTTGTTCTTATGATATGCGAGAATGTTAGATCTGATCTATATAATTATGCTTAGTGCTTGATCTACTCGATCTAATCTATTTACCTATGCTAAGTGCTTAAATACATTAGACCAATGTGAATGCTGCGAAGCTCTGTTCTATCAGCGAAGTGGATATCAGGGCTGGTAGTTAGGGTTTTGTTGGTGCATTGTTGTAGCATTGAACCTTGGGTCTACCCCTGTGCCAACAAATGGTTCTGTTGTCGGGACTAAAACTGTGATTTTTGGGAATTGAAGTAAAGAAAAAAGAAGCTTTGTGCATAGATCTACTGCTAAAGTGCATAGTATCGGACTTGAAAATGTTCTTACTGGGAACTGAGAAAGAAGAAGCTTTGTGCAAAGATTCAATCTGAAAGTTTTGAAGGCTCTGTGTGTAGATATGTTACCCTAGTGTGCAACATTCTACTTGACCTGTGAAGATTTGTGCCAAGAGGAAGGTCTGATATGAGGAAAAGAAGTTTGATCTGAAGAAAATAGGTAAGATCTGTAAGCTCTGTGCTCCGATCAAAGGTAAGAATAGTTAAAATTTTTAGATCTGGAAGCTTTGTGCTCTGTAGAAGTAATATAAGTGGAATTGTTTTTTCCTAAAAGTATGTATCTAGGTATGTTTGATACGTTCTTTCCTAGATTGAAAACTAGGGCACTAATAGATGAAATAATATTTGATATGAATAGATATGATCAGAATAGTGAAAGATATCTTATACCTATGCATCGAAAGAATTTTTGGACTAACAGGTGGATGTAGGATCCTAGAAAGAATTTGTTGCAAGTTAACTCCCATGATTCTAGTGTGTAGTACATGAAAAGCTAGGGATCATTTACAAGAAAGAGAGGATTAACCCTCTGTTATAGTTGTAGAAGACTGAGACATATTGCAAAGGAATGCCCTGGAAGACAACCTAACTGTCTTTGTTGTAAAGCTATGGAACATGAAGTATTGGATTGCCCTAGAATGATTGCTAAGCTTGAAGGACTGAATTTGAATCAAGAAAACCCTAAGGCAGATCCAGAAATAACAGAACCCCAGAAAGAATAAGAGAAAGGATTGCTATAGATGAAAGAAACCTTGAATGACCACTGACCTGTCAAATTATTATAGATATTTAAAGAAAAAGAATGCCTTGAAGCAACGATAGGAGGCTTTGATATTGAATGTGTTCTAAATGAGGAAACACAGGTGAATATCATGACAGAGAGAACTTGGGAAGCTATAGGGAGACCTGCTATGATTCCTTCATTAGGAGGAATAGGGTTATTTAGAGGGAAACTGATAAACCTCTGTGGGAAGCTTGCTCACATACCTATGAATGTTAATGGAACTTCGACATAAGAAGATTTTGAGATTATTCAATTTATTGAGGAAAGCGCCCCGTTTTCCATGTTACTAGGGAACCCTTGGATTGAAAGAGATCAAGCTAGACGAAAAGAAGAAGAAGAAGTTTTGAAGCAATAGAAACAAGAATTAAAATATTTTGTGACCAGAAGTATCGCACATTTGATTGAAGAACAGGAGAACCTATCGAAATTACTTAACACTAGAGGCCTAGATGTCGAAGCTGCAAGAGCATTAGAAGACTCTCAGAAGACTGAAGTACATATCCCAGTTGAAGAAGAAGTGTTACCCATGAATCATGGGAAAGAATTTCAATAGCGCGAAGTGACTATGTCCAAATAAGATAAGAATCATAATGGAAAAAGACATACTGAGATGAAGCTCACTGGAAAGAAGGCTAGAAAGCTAAGCAAGAAGAGGGATAAGATTGAAAAGTTACAGAAGGTTCCAGAGGGAACTTCACAGCAAGAAAATTTTCAGAATTGGAGCTTCGCCAGGATATCAGAATAGTGACATAGGGCACTTCACCATAGCGAAGCAATATAACCGTTGTGACTGATATATCCATTCGACTGACGATCCAAATGGATAGAAAACCATTTATGGCGAGCCAACTCGCCATCTGACCATTGAGATGGCGCCATAACGGACATAAATGAGTCAATGGAGACCTCATACCCGTTGCAAGCGAACCATTGCTGAGTTTCCTACTTATCTCGTCACGCCATGCACAAAGAACACTTTTGATAATCAAGAATTTGAGCCCCCAGACCAAGTGAATTATATACAGTGATCATTGCGCTCTTTCTGTTTATTTGAGTGCACTATATAAGTTAATCATGAACCTGATATCGTTAATCTTGAGCACGTATGTCTGACGAGCTCGTAGCAGTCGAAGAATCGGTGAGAGAAGTACTCCTCGACTTGATGACTGAGATAGTCATGTTGGAGAGAGGAGTGTCTATAGGTGTACAAGCATCATCGACAAGAGGACTGTCGACCTCTCCGTCCACTGCTCAAGCTGGACCATCCCGACCAGTCGATGAAAAGAGAAATAAAAACAGATATGATCTCATGAATGCTAAGTTGATTCTGATCATTCTACCTACCTATATACCACCTTTGAGTGACACAATAAATTGACACAGTGTGCCCAAAGATTCTGAGTACGCCTTGGTCACTGCGTACCTCCCGAAGGGGATACACACAGTTTGCGCCAACCAAGATAAGATTGCAATGTTGAATTTTAGTGACTTCAACATCAGCGACAGAAAGTTCTATAGCATGCTCACCCCACATAAGTATCTAACCAAAACAAAAGGAAAGAATTCAAAGATAATTCCTCAATCATGGACCCATAACCTCGCGCAGTCCACACTGCTCAACGTCATGAAGATTCCTCTCTTCAGAAGACACCAAGAAGTGAATGCATGCATCAAATTGCTATTGTATTGTTACCATGGAGGCTATCTGTGGTTAAACTGCCGTATCATAGTGGATCCGACGTTGATCAAATAGATCACAGGGCTGAGCATGCAAGGCCCTGACCCACATGATTTCTACCCTGGAAATACCATGGATCATGCTTTAGCTTTGTTGACTGCCCATTTAGCACCGGTGGTCAACTCATGTGCCATGAAGAGATGCATCATCAAATGCCCATGTTGTCGAGGACCTTTGGTTCTACAGGGTAGTGTTTGGCCCAACACTTATTTTTGTATTTGGAATTTTCGCACCCCTGCTTGGGTTAATAATGTAATAGGTTTGCATGATTCATGTCTAGGTCAGTTGCCTTGGGATCGATTCACTGGGAGAGTTCCTTTCACCGAGGGTTTTTTATCCTCAGGTCATCAGTTGGGATTTTCAGCCTTACTGATTTCCCTTGAGTTTTTCCCTCAGAGTTTTCATATGTCCTCCAAAGTGGTGAACGACGTTCTAGTGGGCTTATGTTTTGGTAACTATATAGGGAATTCATTGTAAATGACCATGCAAGACATCATAGAAAAAAATTTGGAATTCCGTCGAGTCTAGATTTTTTTTTTTAACTAATTAATTTTTAATTAAATTTCCCTAAGTTTGGAGGTTTAATTATTTAATTAATTAATTGTTTTTGAGCAATAATTGTAAAAACTGGATCCTTGGACTTTTGATAGGGGTATTTGTGCTCAAAAGAAATGGAATAGAACCCCCTACATCCATGGACCAAGTTTCATCTTAGTCGGACAACTTTAGCCATGGGTTAGTCCACCCGGAGTGTCAGTCAGTCTAAAACAACAATTTTAATTGCTAAAGTCCAAACATGGCAAAATGTAAAAAATGTAATAATGAGTTAGATGATGTGAAATGTTGAAATGATGGTTAGAGAGAGACCCCCTAAGCATAACCTTGGCCTCCCAACCTTTTTCAACCTTGATTAACCCCTTTTTCCACCTCCACACTCAAAAGTTGCGCCCCCCTAGGGGGATTGACGTTTTTCCTTTTTTAATTAATTTGTGACTTGAGTGTGGCCCCCTCTCTTAAAATTTCACTTAATTTAGCCATGTCTTCACCCCTAGAGGTGATCCCTTTCACTCCACATCACCCATACTAACATTTGGGTTGATTTTTGACCTTGGGGAGCACTCTCCAAGAGAGTTACGCCCTCCTTCTTGTCTCTCCAATGAAAGTTACGTGTTTTTTTATTGTTTGAGACTCTTCCTCTCACCCTAGCACGGATCCCACACCTCTCCTATGGAGTCTTGTGTAATCCCAACACCCTACACTCATCTCTCACCTCTCATCACCTTCTCCTCATCCCAAGAGGTGTGCCCTCCAAGAGAAGTGTGCCCTCCCTCATCTAGAAACTTCACAAATAGTTATATAAAAATTATTTGAGTCTTTTCACTTACCTTGGCACGAATCCCATGCCTCCTACATGCCCTTGGATCTATCTAATTCATTTTATTTTATTTTTCTACACCCTAGATCTATTGTGCGAACCCTAGGAGGTGCGCCCTAGCCTATAGATCTACTTTATTGCTTGGTGGTGGACACTTGGCTTAGATACAAGAGAGGTAGGTTTTCCTCTCCAAGTATAAATAGATCTCTTTTC
>JZKD02S2204380.1:17194-28859 GCA_000966675.3 Picea glauca | reverse complement strand
AGCATCTTAGGATTAGAATCCCCTCTAACCTTAACAAATTAAAATTAACTCCTAGAACCTAACTCTAACACATCTAGTAACTAAGGTCTACTCCCTTTGGCTTCCCTAGGAGTAAACCTAGACAGAAGAGGTTCTAGTCAAAGTGACAGTGTGGGCTGTGAACCTAGGCATTGTGCCTCCAAGGACACACTAAGTGAGTCGGACTTAGCTCACGTTTGCAAGTGTGTATAAGGATGAAAACAAGCTCAAGGGATAAAGGATAGTTACAGAGATGTCAATAAGGGCACGCTTGGCTACAAGGTAGCTTCTATCCAAAGCAGCGCAGTGCGCCTCACCTGCAAATTGATCACAGGGAATTTGGTGCGAAAGAACTGACCCACCCAAGTGACTGGCTTTGTAGTCGACTTTGCAGTAAAGTGCGTGGAGGGCCTACAAATGAATTGGGCGAAGTACCTTGTGAACCAATTGGAACTGGACTGCAAAGAAGCGCAAGATCAAGGATATGAGTTCCATTTTAGCTGGCTTCTAATCCTGATCACTTTCATTGCATGGGAGATGTCAGAAGGTGCGACCTTCACGGACATCGAGCCCTTTGAACCTCTGGTCGTGAAGTTCAGTACACTGTGGTACTCAAATGACATGAATAAAGAATGGTAGTCAAATGTCGTGTTCCAGACATATTACAACCAGTTGAAGGTAGACATCTAGTTCGAGCCTCATATGACCCTGAATACCCTCCATAGGTTTCGGGCTTTAATGAAATTCAGCATGGACCACCACTTTATTTACATCACAGTGCACGCAGATGGACATAAACAACAACTGCAATCATACTACAAGTTGACGTTGGATGACTTGGAAGAGATTACCAAGGAATGGTCAACATACCTTCTTGTTCCAGCAGACCCTGTGGAGATATCCTATATTGACAGTCCATAAGCAGTGCTTGATACACCTGGACCCAGTACAACAAAGAAAAATGAAGAAGCCCAAGACATAGACAGTACCTCAAACAAGACTACTTCCATATCACCTGAACAAGAAGGTGATGGCGGAGAGATAGATGGTGCAGAGGTTGAACAGAAGAAAGGCAAGGTTGAACAGAAGAAAAGGAAGGTTTCCCCACTGAAACCCTCCTCTCGAAAGAAAGTGAAAGCAACTAGGACCAAATTTGAGACTACCCTCACATCAGGTGACTTCAATTTCATTGTAGCAGCCCTGAATGATGCTTCATTGGAGATAGAAGAGAAGCAAGAAGCTAAGAAGGAGGAGGTATTCCATCAGATTAAGGACAATATCCAAGGGGTGTAACAGGCACTACAGTCCAGCCGCACAGTCTCCATTGTGCCTCTGTCAGCAGGAACACCAGAAATGGGAGATGAGCCAACTCAACTCTACTGAATCGTTGATATAGTTGAAGCTTACCTTTGACGAGCTCAGGAAGAAACAACACAAGCCACCCAGGATTTGGCACAAGTACAGAGAGACCTTGTATAACAATGCAGTACTTCAGAACGAGAAAAGATTACTCTACAAGTGAAGTGGGATGAAGAAAAAGCACAACTACAGCAAAGTAAGGAACAGTTGCTCGCCGAGCAACTCAAAGTAAAGGAAATGGTTCACAAAGAACTTCGCTCTGTGATAGTTGTAGAAGTAAAAACCAAAGAATGAGTTCCACAGAGGTGGCACAACTTGAAGAAGTGATCAGTAGCTCCAACATTGCATAGCAGACTTGGAGCTCTGCATTGTGCTTGAGACCCCTCAAGATGTAAGAGACCAAAGGGAAGCAACTACCCGCAACACAGTTGACAGACTAAAAGCCCTTTCCCTGGAGTGCAAGCAGCTAAGTAACTGCAACACCCAAACATACGAGAACATCACTGAAAATCCAGAGTTATAGACATTGGAGTCACAACTCCAGGAAGCAAAGCAACATGCAGACACACTACAGGCGCACCTGAATGCCCTATCAACCGTGGAAAGAATGAAGTGGTCTCAAGAGAAATGCACCGCCCAGATATAGATCCATACAATTCAAAGTATAGTGATGGAATTTACTCAATGACTTCAACCAGTACAAGATAAATCATTCCAGTTATTCATAGAGGTTGAAAGCCGAGGAACAGAGTTAGAACAGGTTGTCATTGTAGTAGAACATCGCCTAGAAGGGCCTGTGAACGACACAGTGATCCAGGAGTTCATCAAGCAAGAGGCCGTAGCACAATAGTAGGTCAAAGCATCTCAAGCCAAGCTTGAGGCGTTCGAGATAGAACTAGTCAGCCTAGAGTGACTCAGGACGAGTCACAGGTGAATGTAGGGGGCCTCTTGGCCCTTGACCAAGTTTTGGGAGATTATTGGTCATGTTGAACCATTTTGGACTTCGACAACCTATCAAAGGAGGATCGCAAGACGAAGCCGAGATCACGGGATCTCAGTCCCTTTTTGGGTCCTTTTTGGGTTTTGAGAATATGTAATGGGATTGGGAGGTCGGCCCATGGGTTCGCCCATGCTAAGGCCTAGTTTGTAAAGTATAAATAGATGTCTAGGAAATGTAAGAAAGGACCGAACGATAGGTTGATGAGCTAAGTGCTAGATCTATGTGATTGAAGGGTTGTAAGCGCTTTGTGCCTGTGTGAGACTTGCAGAGCTAAGTGCAAGTCATTGTAAGAAGTTGTGGAAGGATTTGTGCTGTAACGCAAGGAAGAAGGATCTAGTGAGTTGTGCAGATCTTCTGTTCTATGCAGAGTAAGGTTTGGATGGCTCTATGCATGTAACCTATTGAAGAAGATAATAAAGAAGAAGAGTTGGTGGACGTATCCCTAGGGTGGGGGTGAACCATGTAAATACTGTGTTATGCTGCTTTGTGCCTTGTCTTGATGTGTTCGCTTGTTATTTACTAAGTGCTTTGATATGTTTAGATAGATCTACTTATTCTTTGTGCTTATGATATGCGAGAATGTTAGATATGATCTATATGATTATGCTTAGTTCTTGATATGCTCGATCTGATCTATTTACCTATGATAAGTGCTTAAATATGTTAGACCAATATGAATGCTACGAAGCTCTATTCTATCAACGAAGTGGATATTGATTGCATATTGAGGAACTGGCGGTGTTAAGTGCTCTATTAAGTAGTATAATCATATATCTGTGTCCTAGCTAAGTTTGTAGACATATGAGTCTTGCAACCACCTCTACCTCTACCTCAGGTGAGACTTCATCTGCTTCGCAGGTGTTGCTGAAAGGGCCGGTAGTTAGGGTTTTGTTGGTGCGTTGTTGTAGCATTGAACCCTGGGTCTGCCCCTGTGCCAACATTCCCTTTACATATCCAATGTCAAAATCATATTCCTGCACTTTGCTCACCCACTTTGTTGCCTCTCATTCAGGTCTCGTTGCTCCAAGAAATATCTCAAGTTGTTGTCGTCAATCCTAACCACAAAGCGTCCTCCCACTAGATACGTTCTGAACTTGGCTAATGCATGCATGATAGCCAACATATCCTTATCATAGATCAGATAGAGATTCTATGGCTCCTTCATATTTCTTCTCTCGAAATCTATTGGGTGTTAATTATGCATCAACACCGCTCCTATCCCCTCATCATATGTGTTACACTCCAGGAAAAAAGGTTGTATGAAACATGGAAGTTCTAATAGTGAGAAAGTACTCATCACCTTATTCATTTTTTCGAATGTTTCCTATGGCTCCTCTGACCATCAGAACGCTCCCTTCTTGGTGAGGTTTGTCAGTGGTGCACACAATTGTGAAAATCCCTTCACAAAGCGCCTATGATAAATTCATATCCTGAATAATCCTCATAGCTTCATAAGTGATCTAGGGATGGCACAATATAAGATCATTTGGATCTTCTCCTAATGTGCCTTCACTCCCTCAACACCAATCATGTGCCCCAGATAGAGGATTTTTGTTAGCCCAAACTCACACTTTGCCTCCTTGGAAAAAAGTGACTACTCCTCCATAATGGTGAGAATCTTTTCCACTTGCTTCAAATGTTCCTACCAAGTCCTATTGTAGACCAAAAGATTGTCAAAGAACACCAGTAGGAACTTCCTCAATTGTTTGTTGAAGATATGGTTCATACATGATTGGGAGGTAGCAGGTGGGTTATTCAACTCGACGGGAATGAATAGAAATGCCTAATGCCCAAAGTGACATATGAGTGTTTTCTTATGGATGTCCTCCTCTCTAACCCTGATTTGATGGCACTCATATCTAAGGTCAATCTTTAATAAGTACACCGCTCCATGTAGCTAATCTATCAATTCATTGATCCTGGGTATTGGGTATTAGTTCTTGATGGCATTCTTGTTTAATGCCTTGTATTCAATGCACATCCTCATCGTGTCATCCTTATTTTTCACCAATACCACTGAAGAAGCGAAGGGACTAGAACTAGGCCTAATGTGCCCCATCTCCATCAACTCCTTTATGTCCTTTTCTATCTCATCCTTGAAATTCTTTGGATGTCTATATGGTGTGGTGATCATGGGATTCGTTCCCTCCTCTAACTCGATGACATGATCAAATCACCTGTCAGGGGTCTCTTTGCTGGTAGTGGTCCAAACAATCTATCATGATTTCCAAGTAATGTCTCAATGTCCACATGATAGTGTTTTCGATCCTGTGATGGATTCTCCATGGTGATTAAACATTATCCTCACAAGCCACATCGCCGTGTCCAAAAATATCCTCCATGAGTTTGTTTGACAGGATCCCAAGGACTCCTGTTGACATACCTCTCAATATAAATCACTGACCTTATTTGTCCCTAAAATCCATCCTCATGTCTTCATTGTTCATGTGGATATCCCCCAACGAGTGCAACCATTGGACACCTAATACCACATGGGTGTCTTCCAAGTCTACGACATAAAAGTCACAGGTCAACGTGTAGTTTCCTAATGTCACATCCAATCCCCTGATCCTCAGAGTACATGTCATGTTGTGCCCATCTGCAACTACCACATCAAAACCCTCAAAATAATCTACATGGATGTGCCTTATGGTGGGAAGTCTTGCATCAATGAAGTTATGGGTGGCCACACCATCGATTAGTGTTGTAACTCTTTGTCCTTGTAAAATTCCTCTTATTTTGAAGGTGTAATACTTGGGAACTCCTAAAAGTGTGGAAATGGTAACTTTCTTGACCCCTTCCTACAATTGTTCCTACATTGTAACCTCAGGGTATGATGGCTCTTTCTCACCACTGCCTTGTCTGTTATCCTTTGCATGAACTACCTCATCTTCACCATCATCATCCTCATTGGAAAGTACCTCTATGTGTTGATATTATGGTAGCTGCGGGAGGTATTTACCCCCATGTGTAAACCTGATGAGGATAGAATACTCCAGGAAGCAATAAGAAACCCTAATGAGTTGGGTAATAACCCTAGAAGATTTGTCGGCTCAAGAAGATAATTTATATTAGGTTATTAGACTCCAAGAGAAGAAGTTGGCCAGAAATAATAATATATATTGAATAGACAGATACCCAGAATGAGAAGTCGGCCCAGGCAGTTAGCCAGAATTAGTATAAATACAAGAGGCCAGTTCTCATTCTGGTAGGCAGTCTCATTATTGCAGAGCAACACTTGTGCGCACTGTAGTTGCCCAGTTTCTATGCAGGTTTGGAGGAGAGCTGTCGTTGCAGCTGCTGCAACTAGAAGTTACGCTTGGACTATCTCTTGTCTAGGGTTTGGACTATCTGATCATCTCTTGTTGGCATGCTATCCTTGGGGAAAGGTGCGCTACCCTGTGTTTGGCTATCTATCCTAGGGTTTGATTCCAGAGTGATTCTCTGTCAAGGTTAAGGTGCTCGGAGGGTGGCTTCGGCCTATGTTTGGGTGACAAGGGTATTGTCAATGGTAAAACGAGCACATCCACTTATATTCTAACAGGTTATGGGCTCACACCTCCTTCATTCAGTCTAACCACTGGAAGGAAACATAGCTGTGAGGATATTAAGCTCGTTGAAGAACTGTCGCTAGGGTTTCTAGCAGGAGCAGTTACCATAGCACTGCAACTAGGGTTACTAGCTAGTGCAGTTGCATAAACCCTAATCCTCTTGTTTAAGCACCTTAAGTGAAGGGATTGACCTAATCTCTGGACAGATCAGTGCACCTTAGCCTAGCGCATCTCCTGGTACTCTCAACAGTCCAAGACATCAAGTTTGAGTTTTTTGGTCAAAACTAGGGTTTGACCAAGTCAAAGCAGCCATGACTTATTCTATGAAGTCAGAGAACAAGTTAGATGGAGTTTCTAACTTCAGAGCATGGAATACAAGGATTGACCTCATCCTTTCCAAGAATAAAGTGTTGGATATTGTGAAAGGAAAGATCGTGAAGCCAGATTTTGAAGAAGGAAAAGAGAAGGAACCACAGAACATTGCAGTTATGGAGAAGTTCAAAGATGGTGACATCAATGCCATGAGTATCATAGTGGAATCTATAAAAGACCACTTGATACCCTAAATCTCCCATCTTGACTCATCAAAGAAGATGTACGATGCCCTAAAAACCCTCTTCTTAGTCAAGAACATTAGACAAATAATGAGTCTGAAGAATGATCTTCGTGACATGAAGATGAATGATGATGACAGAATAACATCATACTTTGTGAGAATATCTCAATTAAGAGATCAACTACAAGCCATTGAATAAATAATTGCAGAAAAGGAATTGGTAAACATAGTACTCAATGGTATTCCCAAGACGTGGGATGCATTTATCGCAAGCATGAACACAAGAAAAGAGTATCCTACGTTTGAAGAACTTTGGACTTGATGTGCTTAAGAAGAATCAAGGATCAATGCAAAAGAGAAACCTCAAAAGAGGTACAATGATCAAGCCTTCACAACAAGATTCAATAATTTCAGGAACAAAAGGAAGTTTGGTTCAAGGAGGAAGCCAAATCAAGAGAAAGATATTTCAGAAGTACAATGCTTCAACCGTCGAAAGTATGGTCACTACAAGAATTATTGTCCCGAGATAAAGAAAAGGAAGGGGACACACGAAGCATCAGTTGCCGAATAAAAGGAACCTACAAAGAAAACCAAGCAGAATGAAAGAGACTTCTTCTTCTGAAGGTAACAATACTCTTCTTAGTTCTTGTACATATCTTGTTTGTATAATCTCTATACATATCTTGTATATCTATCTCCTAGAAGATAATATGTTCCAAGAAGAACTATAACTAAGGAAGACCAATAAGATAAAGATTTCTATAATTATACAAGTCAGACAATACACATGAAAGGATGAAATAGAAACAAATCACATGGAAGATATTACAAAAGACTTAGAAGAAGCAAGATAGAAAGAAGTCAACAACCAAGACGAAATTGAAGAAAGACCTATAACATTGTGTAGAAGAGAATAAGGATGTTGACGGAAGCATGGAATCTCCTAGATGGAGGGAGCTGATTATATATCACCAAAAGGAAGAGCATGCATTCATACATGAAGCAAGGATTAGGAGGGAGCTAATCCTCTGATCCATTGAATATGATGAAGTATATATCCATGGCAACAAACATGAAAAGAAGTATGTGTTTAGTTCAACCTTAGAAGAAGACCTCTTTGAAGAGAATCTTTAAAGTATTCCTAGTTGTCCATCCACATCCGTGATCCTATGATGAAAGAAAGAAATGGAATCTTTAGGGTATGGAATCTACACCATGGAACCAAGAGCTAAAGAAAAACACAAGGAAGAAACATGAAGATTCCAAGAAAAAGAAGCCATAAAAACTAGTCATTGTATCGAGAATCACAATACTACCAGCTTGATATGAACTCACTAAAAGCTATAAAGAAAAGGAACTGAAAATCGTGATGAAGAATAATGTATGGAAGACTTATGAAAGAATTGTGAGATCTAGAGGTTCTCCCCGATGGAGGGAGAAGACTATGATGATTACTTGTTCCAGTAAACCAGACATATCTCTACATGAGTCATTATATCATCCACAACATCCATGAGTCGGAGTTCTACATCAGATAAATGCAAATAATGTTCTCCAAAGCAATTAAGCAAAGAGCATACGAAGAGCAATCTCAAGACTTTGAGGCATACTAGAAAGAGACCCTTGTATGCAAATGGAAGAAAATAACTTGGTGGAAAACCTCCAGTGCACAGCAGAAGCATGGTGAAGATTTCCTATAACAAGATATTGTATCAAGATGATTACTCAGAAGATCAAATCTCACGATGATAGAAGAAGTGCCACATGGATATGTTTCAATTTTCCAACAATGATATATTTTATTGATCAGAGCTACATGAAGCCTTCAAAGAAGACCAGTGCTCCAGAATGAAGTACATTTGAAATCAAGAATTACATTATCTGTGATGAAGTTAAGAAAGGAGAAAGAGGTTCTCCAATACATATCTCCACAGATGAGTAGATAAACAGACATCTTGGTAAAGCTTATGTCCAAGATAAAAGAGTTTGCATACTCAAGCTGGAACTCATGGAGACAAATTCCTTATTGAAAAAGGAAGAGATGACTCCTAGGTTTGGAGGGAGCATTGATATCTATTGATTTATGGATAATCATTTTTCAGTTCGAAAAATGGTCCAGGATGAGCAGTTTCCTTTCCAGTTCGGAAAGTGGATTGAGATTTCTGACGGACAACGATTTCACATTGTGGTTAACATGGGAAATGGTACAGATTGTTGATGTATCATAGACAACGACTTCCCATTGTGGTTAACATGGGGAGTGGTCTAGGGAAGTCCCTCTTCTTGAGGGTTACTCAAGAAGATTGGCTCGCCTCGCCGGACAATGATTTCTCATTGTGGTTAACATGAGGAATGGTCTGTTTTGGAGGTTGGTACAGGACAACATTTTCCTCTTATGGTTAAGAGAGGAAATGGTCTGGACAATCATTCCTTAGGGTTTATACATTATCTCCAGGGTGCACTTTGATTAGTGTAGGAGGAATGGCCCAGGGTGGGGAATGGTCCAGGCTCAACAATCAGGGACATGCATTCCTTAGGGTTTATACATTCTCTCTAGGGTGCACTTTGATTAGTGTAGGAAGAATGGCCCAGGGTGGGGAATGGTCCAGGTTCAGAAGACATGACAATTATTCTTCCTTTCTTGAGAATAATAGTCTAGATATCTCATTGTTATACTTTGAGGGAAGATATTCTTTCAGATATCACAAATGTGAGTGAAAGATTGGCCTAGATGATTCAGTTTATATCATAACATTGTTTCTGTGTAGGTTGATATCAGATGATTGTTATGAAGACTGTACGATAGTAGATGTATACTACTGTGGTGAATGTGTTCCACTGTTCGTGACTATACGTTGATGATGAAGTACTTGTGTGTTACTTGGTGTGGTAGTGTACCACTGGATTGTATTTATGTACTACTATGGATAGACACAATTGTGTTATATTTTGTTTCGATTGCCTTGAAGACTATTAGCAGTATTGGAAATGATTATCAGTTAGATGGATAATCAAAGGATAGAGATTTCCTAGACAAAAAATGGTTCAAGGCATTTACTCTTCTAGATTAGAAGAATGGCTCTTGTATCACTCTGTGGAGTGAACATCATGTCTGATTACTCAGATAAAGTATGGTTTGGAGAGATGATGCATCTAATGACACTGATGATGATGATGGTGCTCATGATCTAGTCTGTACAACTATGGTGATGCTACCAGGTGAATGGTATTCTTTGTGTTCAAAACCATTACCTGTAATACCTCCCTAGCTAGGAGGGAGTGTTGATATTATGTTAGCAGCGAGAGGTATTTACCCCCATGTGTAAACCTGATGAAGATAGAATACTCTAGGAAGTAAGAAGAAACCCTAATGAGTTGGCTAATAACCCTAGAAGACTTTTAAGCTCAAGAAGATAATTTATATTAGGTTATTAGCCTCCAAGAGAAGAAGTCGGCCATAAATAATAATATATACTGAACAGACAGATACCCAGAATGAGAAGTCGGCCCAGGCAGTTAGCCAGAATTAGTATAAATACAGGAGGCTAGTTCTCATTCTGGCAGGCAGTCTCAGTATTGTAGAGAAGCACTTGTGCGCACTGCAGTTGCCCAGTTTCTGCGCAGGATTGGAGGAGAGCCATCGTTGCAGCTGTTGCAGCTAGCAGTTACACTTGGACTATCTCTTGGATAGGGTTTGGACTATCTGATAAGCTCTTGTTGGTGCACTATCCTTGGGGAATGGTGCGCTACCCTGTGTTTGGCTATCTAGCCTAGGGTTTACTTCCATAGTGATTCTCTGTCAAGGTTAAGGTGCTTGGAGGGTGGCTTTGGCCTATGGTTGGGTGACAAGGGTATTGTCAATGGTAAAACAAGCACATCCACTTATATTCTAACACCATGTAGTGTACCTTCCCTTTTCACATGCATCAATGACCCAACTCCCATGGTTCTTTACAACTATTTTTTTTTTTTCTTTCTCCTTAGCTCTCTCTAAGTCTCCTCATCCATTCTATCCTTCCTTGTCCATGGCTTCTGGGGTAACTTCATCTCCTTACCCCCTTGAGGAATGAAGGGTTTTGTTGGTACCTTCTTGGAGACTATGTCCCTCATGTCCTAGGTTCACATGATCACATCCTACAATGTGATTGATATAAATTCTCTCACCCATCCCCTTAGGGGATTAGATAGACCCTTAATGAATAACATCACCAACTGTTGTTGAGAAATGTATGTCACCATGAATGCCATCCTCTGAAAATTTTCAATGTATGCATATGGTGTACATGTTTGTATCAACTATGATGACTCCCTTAAGTGTATCTCAAGATCCTTCTTGTCGAACTTGTCCATCAATATCTGAGTGAATTCCACATATGAAGTGATGTTGGTGTGCCCTAATGTCACCAACCCATGGTACCACCACTAATGAGCTTCTCCTTCCAAGTGAAAGGTGGCGTACTTAATTACTTTTTCCTTAGTCATTGGGTTAAGTCTGAGGTAAGTTTCCAACTTATGTTCCCATGCTCTAGATGTGCTCTTGGTATTCATGTCAAAAGGGGGGATAGTCAACCTACCTACCTTGCACATGAGATAAAACATTTGTTGGTTTTGCGTGGCTATGTTCTACTCCCTAGGTTTGTTCCTCTATTTGAGGTTGTAGAATTTTGGATAGGATAATTTCTCTCAGATATCTTCATCTAATGCCTCGTACTCCCTATATGAGGAGTTAACATCAAGACCTTGATCTGGCTGCGCCTGTGCTCCTATAGGCTTCCCTGTCAAGAATTGTGGTAATAGGAGTCTAGGGATCCTTAGGCTCCCACTCTGAGTTGGGGTATGATTATTTCTTCCCTCTGTAGGCATCTTTTCACCCCAATGGGATCCATTAGGTCCACCTTGACTTACACCATTTGTATTCCCTCATTGGCTCACCAGTTGTATGAGCACCTCAAAGTTCTGTTGTTAGAACCTTGTTGTCTCTGCCTATCTTTGGGATACCTCATTTTGTCCCTTGACCAAGTCTTTTAATATTTGGAGCATGACCTCATCATGGTTGTCTCACATGATTCCTCCTACTTCTTCCTCTTCTGATGAACCTGTTTCTGGAATGAACTATCCTCCCTGTCCTCTACTTCTTATTCTAGGCATCAATTCCTTATGTCATTGCAGGCTAGAAAGATC
>JZKD02S2204347.1:13564-26511 GCA_000966675.3 Picea glauca | reverse complement strand
AACTGTTCTTCCAAATAGTTTAGTGATTGCTTGTCTTATCTCTTAGGGGCTTCTTTTTAGTGTGTGTTACTTTTGAACGTTTAGAATACCTTAGCATGTCTTGGATCTTCTCACAAAGTGGAGGATCTCAAGATCTGCTAGTCACAAAGGCTTCTTGGCCTGTCGTTGGTTACACTAGAGCCACACCCGCCACCATTACGGTGGAAGCTAGACCAACAAGGGTCTTTTGAAGCGACCGGGTTACAAACCTTTGTGCTCGAACAACTCCCGGAGGAATCAACCGCTAATCTTGGCTCGATTGAAACCCGAACCACTGATTTCTTGGTACCGTTTATTGTACCGATCCAATTTCACGAACGCCAGTCAGTGCCTCACGCAGCTATGGAAACAAACACTGTTACTTCTTCTGAGAATTCTTCCATTCCCACCACAGTTGCTACCACAGGAGAATCATCTCCTAACTTACCGTCGTCGGTCCAAGCCACCATGGTCTTGGCCGCAACTACGTTGCACAGTGGACCAAACCCGTCTATGGCAGCGACCACAAACCCCTTCACACCTAGTGTGACAGGCCCTCCGTTCTCATACGGTATGCCTAGTTCGGGTACAAGTCCTGCACTAACCTACTCCACTTTATAGACTTTGGGTCTGGGGGCAGGGAGATCTAACGCTCCTCTGCAAGGTCAACTTGGGGGCACTCCTGTCCCTTTTAACGCTTTTCCTTATGCAGGAGGTCATATCCCTCCTTTGTCCCCTTCGCTTGGTGGTCTGCATCAACAATTCACTGGGCAACCTACACACACTAGTTTATTTGGAGCAGGGAGTCAAGGAACACCTGCACACAGTATGCTGGTAGGTTCGAAACCGTTTTCTTGGAACATGACGTTTGGTAACAACACTTTCTCATCAACCGCTTTCCAATCTAGGGGCAATCCCATTTTTTGACAATCCACTCCTGCGCAGGGTACTATTCCTGCTCCGGGGGCACATATAGCAGGACCTTGGAACTCAGGACAAGGATCCGTTCCCTCCTCTGGAATGCCATTCTGGGGTAATTCTTTCCATAGTCAATGGAACCCTGGACAGACCACTATGCCTCTCCCATCAGGACCGGCATGGGGTACTCCTTCCCAAAGTCCTTCGAACATGATGCATGCCCAACACCCTATGTCCTTTATGGGAAATCAACCAATGATGTCTCCACAGATGGAAAATGCTTATGCTGGTCAGGGCCATGGTTTCTACCAAAATCCGGGCCAGTAGCCAAACTTTTCCTGGCAACCTGGTGCCAGTCAAACTCCAGGACCCCTTTTTCCCAGGTTATCAGCAACAACCCAAACTACCATTCCTGGCGACGTTACACTTGCCAGATTTGACAAGGTTGTTAAATGATCATATTTGTCACGATCCACGTTGGCCTCTTATGCCAACGAAGTTGCCTTCGCACATTCCAAAGTTCGAGGCCAAGCCTAATGAAGATCCAGGTGATCATGTGACTACCTTCCATCTTTGGTGTTCATCTAACTCATTGAAAGATGACTCCGTACAGTTGCGATTGTTTCAACGTACTCTTATCGGGAGTGCCACGAAATAGTACATCGAGCTCGATCGCTCAAGATACTCTTCTTTTGGCAAACTGGCGATGGCCTTCCTTAACCATTTCCAGTTACCTGTGAGATACGACGCTGACACAGAGCTGCTCGCCAATTTCGAACAGACAACATCGGACCATATCTCTGATCATATTAGAGAATGGAGATGCCGGAAGAGTCTAATCAAAGTACCAGTCCCACCAACATTCCTGCTTGAGTGGTTCCTTAAGTCTTTGGTCCCACAGTTATCGAAATACGTCGCGACTTCCAGAGTTTTCTCCGAAGAAGGTGCCATCATGAGGGCTCAACAGTTTGAGCTCATCTATACTCAGTCTGGTTTATTATACAACATCTTGCCAGATGCGCCATGTTCGATACTGGATAAAACTAGACAGAGAGATGGACCACATGCCGATGGTATTGTTGGTTCAGCACAAACCAAGCCCGCTGAGCAATTGACAAAACAGTTGCAACAGTTATCCATACAACACACAGTGGCCAACCAAACTACTGCTTTGGCTGCTCCCCCTACCCAAACGTCGGAAGTACACTCTATGCCGTCGATTAACCCAAAGGCCGCCCAACAGCCCGAAGGGAAGAAAAAACAACGAAAGAAAGGTAAGGGGGATAAAAAACCCACTGATAATGCTGGCGGGGACAACACGGAAAAACGAAAGGCGAGGTATCCGTGCAAGTTGTGCGCAGAAGACCACCTGACCCATCTTTGTCCTCGACTTGCAGAGGCCCAAAAGTTTGTCACACAACAAAATCAGGCAGTGTTGACTAATCTCTTTCAACATGGGCAAAATTTAACTCAAGCCTCTACAAGCACAGAAGGGGGCAGCCAAGAAACCTGCCCTCCTCCAAACAATCCCTCATCTGCGAACGTATATATGGTTAGGGGTGATGCTTTCATAACAACTAGAGCATACGACTATAGTAAACCAAGCGCTTCTTAGAAGGGTAAAGAAGCTGATCTCCCATCTCTTCCTCTACAGATTGAGAAGACGTTGGGAGAAACAATGACACACATTCCAAAGGGTGCATTTAAAAAAGCTTCTCACAACCCAAACGCAAGGGTCGCCCAAAATTACTCTGTGGTGGAGGATTTATCACAAACCCTTTGTGCGATGTCTGCTTTGGAGGACCTCCAAAGCTGCCCTGCTCAGAGGAAAGCCTTGTTAACCGCTTTGGGCTCTACTGAGACTTGTAATCCGGGTACCATCATGCTAGATACAACCGACTTAAAGCCTAGTCTGCCTTACCACGTAGCGTTTAAGATAGTAGTGGCTCATCCCATGAAAACTTTTACACGGAATATCTTCCGCACGGTGGTCAACGAGGGCGCCTCGACATGCGTTATGTCGTTAGCATGTTGGAAGGCCATTGGCCAGCCCATTTTGTCTCCATCACCTACTCTCCTCACTACGTTCGACGATCATTCTTTCCCTGTGCAGTTAGGAGGGAAAACCGTGTGTGTCGAAGTAGAGGTAGTCGATGCTCCCCTCGATTATAGCCTCTTGTTAGGACGGAGTTGGACTTATGCTATGCAAGATGTGGTTGCTACAGTTTTTCGAGTCTTGTTGTTTCCACACGAGGGCCGGATAGTGACCATTGATCAACTGTCTTTCTCCAGACCTGACCCAGCTTTGGGGGCATCCACGGTCCCCATGATTGATAATCCTCAACCAGGTGTCGTTAACGTAGGAGTTGGTTTGTGCCTGTCCTTGATGAGTACCTTCGATTACCCACCTCCTCATGATGATGTCAAATTTATATCTAATCACCATAAGGTTTAGGTTTTTCAAGTTTTGTCGTTCCGCATGACTTACTTTGAGGATCCTTGGATTCTTCCTTTCCCATTAGCCACGATGGATGAGACAGGGCACTCAGGCATGTCCATGCCCTTGTCGATCGCTGAAGTAGCGTACTCTTTAGTCCAGCAAGCTTCAACTAACCCTTATCCGTCTCCCGCACAAGAGTTAGATCCACTTCTAGAGCCTGTTTGGGCTCAGGGTTCTCTCGCTAACGTCAAATCGTTAGACTTAGTCTTGCCTTCTGACGAAGCCGTAATCGAAGCAATGAATAGTCCAGACAAACCTTGGGAAGATCTTCATCAAAGATCATACTTTCTCCCAGAGTTAAGCCAAATCAAAGAAATGAATAGTCCGGACAAACCTTGGGAAGATCTTCATCACATATCATACTTTCTCCCAGAGTTAAGCCGAATCGAAGCAGAAGAATTCACCGTTACCATGACGGGATATCAACCATGTCCTATTAATCTCTTAGCTACACAGGAAATTTATGTTGAGGGGAATATGGCGACTATCACTGAAACTATACCCATCAACATCTCCCGAAACCCTGGCGTCGTGGAGAATGTCTTCGTCGGAGTGGATTGCTCCCCCGAAGAGATTCAAATTTACACAGATATTTTCAAAGAATTCCGAGACGTTTTTGCCTAGTCTTATGAGGAAATGCCAGGTATCGATCCAAAAATAGTTGAACATGAAATCACAACGTATCCTGATTCCAAGCCTGTTCGACAGAAACTTCGTCCAGTCAATCCTAAGAAAGCAGTAGCCATCAAGATTGAGGTTGAGAAATTGCTAAAGGCAGGTTTTATTTATCCTATCCATTTGACTCAATGGGTGTCAAACCCTGTGCCGGTCAATAAAAAACAAGGCACAATTCGTGTATGTACCGATTTTCGTGATTTGAACAAGGCATGTCCCAAAGATAATTTTCCAACACCATTCATTGACCAGATCATTGATGAATGTGCCGGTTGTGAAGCATTTTCGTTCATAGATGGTTTTTCGAGATATAATCAAATCCAAATCAAACCTTAAGACCAACACAAAACAACATTCATTTGTCAGTGGGGTACATTCGCATATCGTAAGATGCCTTTTGACCTTAAAAATGTTGGAGCCACATTCCAGTGGGCCATGTCTTTTTCTTTTCATGACCTCAAGCATATAGTTGAGGCCTATTTAGATGATTTAGCATCACGCTCTCGCAAGCGAACGGATCATCCCACACACCTTAGACTAATATTCGAACGCTGTCGCTACTTTAGGATTCGCTTGAATCCAAACAAGTGCAACTTCTGCGTCACGTCAAGACGTTTGTTAGGTTTCATAGTATCAACAACAGGGATCATGGTCGATCCTCTTAAGGTGGAGGCAATAATCCAGTTTCCCCCCCCCACGCACAATCTTACAACTTCAGAGTCTACAAGGCAAGGCGAACTTCTTACGACGCTTCATCGCCAACTATGCCAAAATCACAAAGGGATTTATGCGTTTACTAAAGAAAGACGTTCATTTTTTCTGCGACGAAGCCACTCAACGCTCTTTCGACGCATTAAAACACGCCCTCACAACCGCACCTCTGCTACGACCACCTAACTATAACAAATATTTCTTATTATATCTGGCTGGCGCAAAGTCAACCATAGGCATGGTTTTAGTTCAGGAAGACGATTCGTTTTCAGAATATGTGATCTATTACCTGAGCCGAGGCCTCATAGGACAGGAACTCAATTATTCTCATATCGAAAAACTTGTGTTGGCAGCAGTTCATGCTGTTCAACGGTTATGGCACTATGTTTTGTTTCGCAAGACCACCGTCATTGCTGTCGTGAATCCATTCCAGTACATGTTGACACGACGAGTTATAGGCGGAAAAATCAGTAGATGGATACTCATCCTCTAAGAATTTGACTTAGACTTCGTTTCAACAAAGTCCAAAAAGTCATTGGTCTTTGCAGAGCTTATTTCAGAACTTTCGGTTGAGTCAGGTGACGTTGTGCCTGAGGAATCGCCTATCCGGGGGGATATGTTTTTGATTGCATCTTCAAACCCCTGGTATGGAGATATACTTATCTATCTATAGACTTTGAAGTGCCCCACCTTTGCTTCTCGTGACGAGCGTCGACGAATACGCCATCAGGCTAAGAATTATCTCATACTCGATGATACATTGTATCAGAGAGGTGTAGACTGCATCTTGCGTCGATGTCTTACTCATGAGGAGGACATCATAGTGCTCAATCATTGTCATACTGGAGCTTGTGGTGGTCATTTATATGGGTTGGAAACAACCCAAAAGATTCTACGAGCAGGTTACTTCTGACCGACACTTATCAAAGATTGTATCGAATTGGTCAAGAAGTGCCATCCGTGCCAAGTCTTCTCTCGGAAGATGAGGGTACATCCCGCTCCTATGTTTCCTGTCATCATAGTTGTTCCCTTCACTAAGTGGGGGATTGATTACACTACATGCAACCCCCTGTCAGCAAGGGGGCACTGCTATATCATCGTAACGGTCGACTACTTCACTAAGTGGGTCGAAGCTATGCCAACGTTTAAAGATGATGGAGAGACTGTAGCTCTCTTCTTATTCAACTAGATCATAGCAAGGTTTGACGTCCCGAGAGAGATTGTTACTGACCATGGTAGTCACTTTCAAAACCAAATGATGACCGAATTAACATCAAATCTTGGGTTACGGTAGGAGCATTCATCATGTTACTACCCCCAAGCCAATGGGTAGGTGGAAGCTGTAAACAAAACTCTTACAACTATTCTACAACGAACTATCAACTCAACCAAGTCAAATTGGAATTTGATGTTATACTCAACATTATGGGCTTACCGAACATCTGTTAAGACTGCAACCGGTTTCTCACCTTTTCAACTCGTTTACGGGATGGAGGCAGTCTTGCCCATCGAATATCAAATCCCATCTCTGAAATTGGCAGTACAGTTATTGCCAGAAACTTCTCCACTTGAAGAACAGTTAGTACACCTTGAGAAGCATCACGATGCAGCCCAGTCCAACGAGGCTCATAAACATAAGGTCAAGTGTCAATATGATAGGTCCGTTCGTCCTCAGATTTTTTTTGAAGGCGACCTTGTCCTGGTCTATGACCAGGACAAGGACCCCCTGGGGGCAGGCAAGTTTAAACCCATGTGGTTTGGACCCTTCATTATAAAAGAGGTATTAAAAAAGGGCGCTTATCATTTGGTTGATTTTGAAGGGAATGCTTTGGCGAAGCCTAGAAATGGGCTCTACCTCAAGAAGTATTACTCGTAGACAGGTCACTGTGGGTAACTTTTTGTAACATATGTATAGTCTTTGTACTATTACTTTTTAAGTTTCTTTTAAAGTGTTATGGACGTGTCATTGATGTTATCTTTCATCAATATGGCAGATGTCAAGTGAGTCCGAGCTGTTCGTTGGGTATGCAGACGGTGCTAGTCGACACACGAGGAGGCTTGCCTTCGCAGCTTGGGTAATCTTTACGCCACAGGGTCAATTGTTATCTTCCAGAGGTATATGCTTAGGTGACACCACAAATAATGTCGTCGAGTATAGTGCAGTTATTGAGTTGCTTCGTGATGCCTTGTCATTACGTATCTCTCATCTCCGGGTCTATATCGACGCTCAACTGGTTGTGTCGCAGCTAAACAGAGTATACCAGGTTCATGATCCAACTTTACACCGACGATTCCTTAGGGTACGTCTCTTGGAACGAAACTTTGATTATATTACATATTTTCATATTCATTGGAGATTAAACCAAATTACAGATACTCTTGCTATTCAAATTTTACATAGGCATCTTGCCCACATATAACAGAGCATGGACATAAACATGTAAATACATTTTTGCACACAGAATCCATAAGACACAAAAAGATAAAAACCATATATAAACATCATAAAATAACCAGAGTACATAGATGAACGCAAGCGCCTAAAAAATGGGAATAGTAACGAGTCACCGGGCTTATGCCCTCAAAAAATATATACAAGTAGGTGCTCGTGGCACATAAAAAAGTCTAAGTCAGTTCAGGGCCTATGGGCCCTGTTATAATCATCCACAACACGAGCTAAACGCCTAAACAATCGGACCCATGTCTAAGGTGCCCCCACAACATGAGGCTGCATGGATGGCGACAGGTCCTCTATCTCTGCCATCGGGAATGTGCGAGTGAGTGCAATGAAGTTCTGCTCAATTCGCCTAAGGACCCTCTCGGCCTCTCCGACTGGGAGGTTCCCTGCTACTGCTGCTCCCCCAGTGGCGGCAGCCGCGGCTTCTGGCCGTGGACAACACCTATTCCGTGCATAGTCGGTAGGTCGCACGGGTCCCACATCTGCATGCAACAAACGTTTACCCGTCAAATACTCTGGCAAAAAAAATGATATATATAACAAAAAGACATAAAAATTACATATGCAAACAAAAAAACTACAAAGGTGGAGACTTACCCATCTCCCCTCGCTCCTCACCAGGAGGCACGGGTATCTCAGGATCTCTAGAGAAATCTATCCCTACATACGGGTAGTCCTCGATAACAGGGATCTGTCATGACAGCCAAGCAAATAAATCATCATCGAAGGACTCAACGGTCCTTCCACCACCCTGTCGTGGCAGTAATACTGCCCATCTACACACTGCAGGGAAAGAGGCTTGATGTCCTCATACTACAACTCGAGGACTGAAACTCGGAACTCTCTAAAAAAAGAACGAACACAAGATGGTCCCGAACCCGAAGTTCCTCTGTGTCTGCTGTCGGCAATCTGTCAATTACCTCTTCATGCACTCAAGCAGTGTGGTACTCCAGTAAAAAATTTGTGCATTCATGCACTAGATAACATAGTTCATCTGTGCGCGCGAAGCCTGATGCACGGCTGCTGAGCCGGTAATCCGCCCAATCAGTAACAATATAGTCTGCAACGCTAAGTTAGTAATCTTGCTAATGGGTACCTGGGAGCTCGCACATTCGGTCCCAGCCTCACAATGCTCAGCTATCAATTCCGAGATCTTGCTCGGCCCCGCAGGAAAAGTCTGGAAGTTCACTGGTTCCCCTCTCCTTGAGAGGCCAGTCATAAGGTAAATATCCTCGGTGGTGGGCATCAATGATTGCCCCTCTAGCATAAATGCCTCTGCATCAGGATGCTAGTAGTCAATCAAGGCATTCAATAGCCTTGGTTGCGCGCGCATAAACAGACATAGAAATAATTTGAGTAAACCGCATTGCATTAACACGACCACAACATTCGGATCTGCAACAACCAACTCACTGATTGCCTCATGCTCCCTTTCCCTCCACTGGACATACATCCTGCCAACACAACAAGGTAAAGGAGGGTCAATACTTCCTTTTAGTTTGTTTTTTCATCATAAAAGGGGGGTACATGCGGGCTGTAGAGGTGACAGTCGCGTGTACACGCGAGCAGACTTTACTCTGCCCACGTGTACCTAGGGCCGACCTTTTTAAGGTCTACGCCCACCCAAAAAATAAACCAAATAATTAAATTGAAGTATTGAATATCTAGATAAGGGAGTTTTTACTTACTTGGTCCAAGCAGAAGTTTGTTTCATCCACTGTAGCTCCCATAATCACTATTTTTGGCAAAGGGGGTCTTTTGGCTCCAGAGTCAATTTCCAAATCAACAATGGTGATAATGAGCTGCCAACTTCTATTTATAGACTTTTTGGCCTCTTTTTGTCACTTTTTTGGCCTCCCTTATCAGTTTCTTTTTACCAAAAACCATTTAGAGTGATCCAGGAGTTATATGGGAGGGATTTGATCGGGTATTGGGACATTTTTTTTTTGAGTTTTGAGAAAATATTGACGGTCCATATATAAAAAAAAAAAATTCAAAAATCAACTTGAGCATATAGGTTAGGTTACCACCCCAACTTTTGCATCTCGTTGTCTTTTCTTTTGCTATAGGATCGATCCCATCAGGTTGTGACACAGAACCGTCATATCTACTCTAGAAGTGTCGCAACTTGGTGGTAGAGCTTACTAGAACATGGATGCCCTAGGTAGGTCCTGGTTACATTATGGTGTCCATGTCGTTTCTAAAAACACTGTAGGCTCGGGAGTCCGTATAGTTTTTCCTGAATATGAGTTTGAGCCTCATTTGCATGAGTTTTTTTCACTCTTTGTCTTACCCTCAGGACTCCCAAAAATAACGGGTCTCCTTTTAAGCCCTTTTCAGACCCTCTAAAAATGAAAAGATTGCCAAGCAATCTTGTGGCCTTTCACGCTAATTAAACTGAAATTTGAAGTCACGTCCGTTCGATGGTAGTTTACCCCTTTTTCGGTCCGGACGGTCAACTGTACGAACAAATGTATACTCTATAGAATTCCCGTTCTTTAGAAGAGTACTCTCAGGTATAATTTTATTCCATTTTCGGGCCTGAGGGACTAAATTTACGAAAAAGAAACCCCCACGGAGTCCATAGTTAAGCTCTTTTCAGACTCCCTAAAATTGAAAAGATCGTCGAGTGACCTTATTCTTTCAAACTCATTAAATTGGTCCAGAAGAATATTCCTGACGGAGTCCATAGTTAAGCTTTTTTCAGACTCCTTAAAAGTGAAAAAATAGCCGAGTGATATTGTCCTTGTCACACTTGTTAAAATGGTTTTGAATTGACGTCTAATCGGTGCTAGTTTATCCCTTTTTCGAACCAACTAGACTATTGTCGAAAAAGGTACCTCGACGGAGTCTCCTTTTATGCTTTTTCAGACTCTCTAAATATGAAAAACCACCGAGCTTACCTTCTTTGGGCTTGTTAAACTTACATCGAAGGACGTTGCCATTGTGTGTTCTATCAACCGCATTTGCATACCTTATCCACTAGCCTTGTGACAGTTTGCTTCTGCGTCTTAACACCTTTGGCCACCAGAGGATTTTCCCCGAGTATCATTTTACCAGAACATCAGTCTTGTCCTTGTGCCTTGAGCTTGTATGTTTGTCGTACTCGTTCCTCCATTGTAACGTAATAATCCTTTATTCTTTTTCCAAAATTATCGAAAAGAACCAAAAAATCAAATATACCCCCAAAAGAGGATGGGAAAAGTATTTTCTTTATTGGTAGAATGATGAGTCGCCCTTGGATAAAGCACATCTATTCGTTTAATCATCAGACTATGGGATGTAGTACGACCTTAGGAAGATTTTCTCGTTATATAGAGTTGTGTTCTTCACCGTTTGGTTATTCTTCCAAACATATGTAGAGTTTGCGTTGCCTCTTGCTTCGTAGACTTATGATTAACATATCTACTGCCTGAGTCTTATCACTTGTCGTGCTATTATCCAAGGGAAGTTTGTCACTAAGCCTGAGTCGACCCCTTTGCAATATGTCTCTTGTGCGCATACCTGGCCATCCTGAACGTCCAATCAAGTCCTTGTTCGAAATCACTGAAACCTTCAGTCCGATCATCAATATTATCAAGTCCATAACTGATGAGCCGTCGAAGACCTCCGGGTAGTGCAGTCGTACACTCATATTACACTCCTACCCGAGTTTTAGAAGATTTTGAAGTTGTTGCTCGAGCTCTGAAGTACAGCCATCAGGCCGAATCAGCTTCTGGAGGATGGATACTCTATATGTATATCTTTCTGATTTCGAGATGTAGCTCCACTGTGTATTATTCGCATCTACTCTTTATAGTTATTTGACATGGAACTACAATGTATTTGATTGGTAGCCATGGTTCTATTTTATCCCAAGCATGGGTATGCTCGCCTCGGTAAGACATTTGTTATTTTGCAGACGACACCTCCTGGTTCCTGATCCTTGGGCTCAATCATTTAGCACATCAGTAAATATTGGTAATGTATTTCGACCATCAGATGCTCTTTTGACCTCACACATTAGGGGGCATTTGTTATAACCCTAAATTGCACCACACATGCTTACTTGGCATCAGGCCAACTCATATCCCTTCTTTGCCAAAACTCTGCTGAACAACTCTTTGAAAATCCTCTTGTGTCAAGGCCCACGCGCCCTAATCCATTACTGCACGTGTGTGCACGCTGGCTGATTCACAACAGCCTGCATGTACCTAACAAAGCACAAAAAAATGAAAGTTGTCCACGAAAAAAAAATCTATGGGTCAGTTAACTGAAACTCCCGTCCATGCATGGCCGAGGGTTCGTCCAAAACCCTAGCTCCTTCTAGCTTATAAAAGAAGGGGTAGGGGTACCATTTGGAGGAGGAAAAAATATAGCGAATAAACTCTGCCCATTTACGTAATCCATTGTCCCAACCCTTTAGCCTTTCCTCATGCCAAAGGAGATTTAACGCAAAGCAGTTGAAGGACAGAAGAAGAGGAGCCCAGGATCAAGTTCAAGGAGCGGTGGCCGGTCTCAGCTTTGTTGTAAGTTGATTCACTTTCAGTAATAAAATAATACTTTTCTCGTCCCAACGCATGAATTATCTATGGTTGGATTAATTTATGTTTGATTTCTAACCCTTGAGTATAGAAGTAGCATGCATGCATAGTTGTTGTTTGTCTTGAGTGCAGATGATTTGTGGAAGGAGCAGCGCAAGCAAGTAATCGAAGAGCAACGGAGGATCTACATCGAACGCCGGTAATAAGGTTAGTGGTCCTTTTCCATGCATTTACTGTGAAAGACGGGTTTAAATCTTGGGTTGTAGGTAAAAAAGTAGTTTCTTTTCGGTCAAAATCTGCATGGAAGTCTGACCCTAGTTTGCTAGTCCGTAGGGTGTTTTTCCCAACAAAAATAATGGAAACTAGTGATCCCAACAATGGGAGTGGTTTGAAAAACGAAGCTACGGAGCTCCCATACGGGCGTTAGGAAGTTTGTGCCCAGGTCGTATAAATGACAGTGGGACCTGCCACACCACCTCATTTGTACTTGATGTCGCATGAACATACTTGCCTCTGTGTGGATCACAAGAGTTTGATCACCCTTGCTAGCATGTTGTGTTCTAGATTTCAATTGCAAGAGAGCCAGGTAAGAGATCCTAACCTCTCGGTCATTTTGATTCTTTTTTTTTTTTTTGCCTAGGACCGTACATAAGGCCATACGGTCCCTATTTTAGGGTGGTTGTACAATCCTCATGAGCAATCAAAACATATCTGCATGGGAGACTACTCAATAGTTGGACTAAAAGTATTGCAACTTAAGTGTAGTCGTCTTCACTGATTAGCACGACTAATAGAAAAACAATTGCATTGATCATCGTGAAAATTTGGGTGATATTCATGCAAGTTTCCATGCAACTATTTGATGAACAATTGTGCTTATCAAAACAACTATTTATTGAATACTCATGCAAACATTTTCTACATGGATCTTTGAGTTACAATCGCATAGACCGTGCGAGAGATGTGCTTTGGATTTGAATTTTGCAAGGATAACTAGCTGACTTGGTTTTTTGGTGCAGATTGTGGTTTTGTTAAGAACCAAATATCAATATAGCATAGAAAATCCTCAGAAATAGTACTCAACGCCTTGAAAAAGAGAGAATTTCAGATAATAAGCCTCTTCGAGGGGGCAACCTCCTTTTAC
>JZKD02S2204336.1:14747-29102 GCA_000966675.3 Picea glauca | reverse complement strand
TAAAATCCCCTAGCACTAGGGGGGGTCACAAAGACGGGGGAAAATGAGAGAGGAGATGGATCTGTTCAGAAGGATCCATAAATTATTGAGATGAGGTGAGGAATGGGATGGACCCAAAAGAGCAGAGGAGAGAGCAAGCTAAGAGATACACAAAAAGAGTTGAGCTAAGAAGGAAAGTGGAGCAGAGGGGTGAAAAAATATAACAAGGGGCACACGACGAGGGGTCAATTCTAAGATAAAGAGAAAAGATACCACACCAAGAGGTAGTGCGGACGAATGTACTTTGCTAGAGTGGATTACAGGTGAAGATAGGCTCATGAAGAGGCACAATCTCTAGAGTGGGGTATCCATTGGGGATATCAATAGTAGTAGTAGTAGTAGTATTCCCAGGGGCCCAAGTTATGAATTTCGAACCCCTTGGCTGTTGCAGAGTGCCACAACCTTGGAAAAAGACAAGGCACATCATAAAGGAAGGAAGACAGAGGATACCCTAGTGGTGGGGGAGAATATATGGAAATTATAGATGGTATTGCGTGGCTACATGTAAGAAAATCTCTGGGTCCCCAAACAAGAAATGTCAGAAGGAGATGGACTTATCCCCCCTTTGAATCACCCCCCTTGTGCATTTGTAATCAAGAAGAAATAACATCAGATAATGAAGCAATTGGAATAAAATAAAGAGGATAATAAAGAGTAGGAGAAGATAGAGGAGAAGAGATGAGTCCATTGTTGGAAGATAGATGTCGATAATATTGATGATGATGACTCATGCAAAATCTAGATCAAAGAATTTGAAGGTGAGTGCACACTAATAGGTAAGGTGACAAAGATGTGATGCAAACCCCCCTTCTCTCCTAAGGGTTGGGTGACCTCCCGATCTAGGATCAATCAAGAAACTGAGTTTGATTGACTCTTTGGGTCTCTGTTAGACCCCAAACCCACTTACACAGGTCCTTTCCCTGAGTGCTCAGGTCACATGAGACCCGCGACCTCTCTCCCAGGATTTGTTCAAATCTCAGTGCCAATCGGGTTCTATCTCCTCTCTGCTAATCCCTTTCTCTCTTGTGACCCCTGGCAGTGACCACGTGCTTGAGCGAAAGGCGTGTCATGATTTCACGTTTCACGACTCTAGGAGCGCTGCTACCTCCATTCACTCGATGGCCAAAATTACGATGACTCTGGATCAACGGTCCAGATATCTCCTCAAATTTGATGATCACGATGATTTCGGGACCTATGGTCCTTCGACCCTCGAAATGACGATACTTCACCCTGGACAATCAATGGTACATATCTCTCCTGGATCCAACAGATCAGGTCAAGTCGCGGATTCGGGCTTCACGAGTTCTTAGTGCTCCGCCCTTTGACTTATCCATAATGTGATTCAACGAAACAATGATCATTTGTCATGCATCCCCCTTTATGGATGGTTCCGATTTTCTAGCGTTCATATCGAACGGTTGAGATCTTTTCCCCCTGACGCTTACGATGTCTTCCAAACTAGAATATTTTTTGGGTGTTCAAGGGTTTCAAACCTTTTCTCCCTCGATGAGTCCGAATCTTGGATCTCTTGAACATTGTGAAAAGTGTTACTCCTCCTGAACTTGGTCTTGTGAAGACTTCTATTTCGCGTGCACTCCTTGCGTTTCATGGATTTCGATAAATCAGATCCTCGGAATTTCTCGAAGAGAAATTCCTCTTGTCCTCCTGGTGTTCTCCTTTACTGGTTCTTTGACTTCTTGCAAAGCCTCTTTGACACTTAATCGAGTCTCGAATATGTGCACTCCTTGCACCAAATCTTTACGCAAGGTTTTGGATTCTTGCGGATGAATGTGCACTCCTTGCACCAGTCTCTTTGCACTCTTTTTGAAGGGGAAGTCTCGTGTTATCTCTTATGAGATTCAGAATTGAAACAGATCTTGTTAACACCCTCCTTGCATTCTGTGTGCACCCTTTCACCACTTCTACAGAAGAGAAACAATTGAAACTTATCCTCACGTTCCTAGTTCCATTTACTCTAACTGAAATTCATTCATTCACTCATGAAAAACACAATACATAGAATTTCAAAACAATGTTCACACCATGCATTGGATCAATTTTCCTATGTTCTATTCATAAGTGAAAATGATTACAACTCCAATAAAAAACAACCACTGAAAACTCTAAATTCCTGCTAACTTGGAACTAACATCTACCTCACATCCAACCTCATTTGGGCATACAAAACCTCTATATCTCAGAGGGATCTTAGGGTTTTCCCCTTAACTACGTGTCTACTCTAAGACTATCCTATGACTATCTTGGATCGGTCGCATTCCAGAGTCATAATGGAAACTCCCGCTCCACTCGTGATTATCTAAACATGCCTCAAAGGGTAATTTCAGCTCTAGGTTCAAGCATGCCTCAAAAGATAAATTATGGAGTTGAGTTAAGGCATATTTCAAATATCTGCTACAATTTTTGGTGTTGTCTCCTATACAGATTCCTTGATGTTGATGGGTCTTGCTCTGCTTGCTTGCCAACGATGCTCCTGCATCATACTCCCCTTGAAAAAACTTCATGGACTCCTGTCCATGAGCTCTTGTAATGATTTTCCATGCTTATGGATAGAAGATTCATTTTCCCAATTGGCATCTTCTATTGGGTGCCCCTTCCACTTGACCAGATACTCAAAATAGATCTTTCTCCTGGTTTTCTTGCCAATCCTCTGATCAAAAATTTTCTCCATCTGTGGCTTTTCAGTTGTGGGCATTTTCTTTTCCCACTGGATATTTACTTGATCTTCTAATCTCTCTGCATCATATTTCCTATAAGAGTACATGTTTGCAACATTGAATATGGGCGATATGCCCACATCATCTAGTAACTCAATCTCATAGGCGTTTGCATCAAAATTCCTCAAGATCTTACGTGGTCCTATCTTATTCATCTTCAACTTGTTATATGTTCCTCTAGGGAAACTCTCTTTCTTGAGATGTTCCAGAACCTGATCTCCCACTTCAAATTGAATTTATTTGCGATGTTGATCATCCCTGTGCTTGTACTCCTAGTTATAACTCTCAAAATGTCCTCTGATATGGCTATGGAACCTCTGCATTTCTGTAGAAAAATCTTCTGCTCCAACGCTCCTGATCTCTCTCTGTTCCAAGTATCTCAACTTAGATACTCCCATAGGTTGCATTCCATATGATATTTTGAATGGGCTCTTTCCATTGCTCTTGTTTGGTGAGTCATTGTATGCAAATTCTTCTTGTGGTAGAATCTGATCCCACCGATTATGGTGTACAATGACCAGACTCCTCAATAAGTTTCCCAAACTTTTGTTTACTGCATCAGTCTGTCCATTTGTCCGAGGATTATAAGTTGAGTTGAAGGAAAAATCTATCCCCAAAATATTCCATAGCATTATACAAAAGAGACCAACAGATTTTGTGTCTCTATCCGAGACAATGCTTCTGGGTAGGCCATGAAGTCTTACAACTTCCTTGAAAAACAGATTTGCAACATGCGTTGCATCACTGGTCTTCTGGCATGGGATAAAATGTGCCATCTTTGAAAATCTATCCACCACCACAAATATGGAATCAAATCCTCTTTGCGTTCTTGGAAATCCCAACACAAAATCCATGTTTATTGCATCCTAAGGCCTCTCTGGTATTGTCAATGGTTGATACAATCTAGTGTTCTGTCTCTTTCCTTTTGCATGTTGGAAGATCCTACATCTGTTCAAAAACTTTATCACTTATGTTCTCATACCTGGCCAATTGTATGAACTGCTCAACTGTGCAAACGTTTTATCATGGCTGAAATGTCCATCCAATCCTCCACTATGGTTTTCTTTCAAAAGATTATCCCTCATTGAGCATTTTTGTATGCACAACTGATTCCCTTTGAACAACAATCCCTCTTGAATTATGTAATCTATCCACTGGATTCTATCTCTCAGCATAGGGTTCGCACATGCTTCGTATGCTTCCTTGAAATCTGTATCATCACAATACATGTCCTTAAGGTGTTCAAACCCCAAGGTCTTCACCTGCAATTCCTGCAGAATCAAACATCTCCTACTTAATGCATCAACAACCTTGTTATCATTACCAACGATATGTTTTATGAGAAAAGTAAAATTTTTCATAAAGTCAACCCATTTTGCATACCTCTGATTCATTTTTTCCTGCCTGGTTATGAATTATAAATCCTGGTTATCATTATACAAGACAAATTTATGTGGGACAAGATAATGTCTCCATTTCTTCAAGGCTTGAATTATGGCGTAAAACTCCTTGTCATATGTGGAGTATTTTCTCTTGGTCTCATTCAACTTCTCACTAAAATAGGCAACCGGTCTATTATCTTGACTCAAAACTACTCTTATTGCAACTCCACTTGCATCACATCTCACCTGGAATGTCTTTTCAAAGTTCAGAAAGACCAGAATTGGTCGTTTTGTTATTTTCTCCTTCAATATATTGAAGCTCTTTTCGGCCTCCTCTGTCCCTTTAAAAGACTTGTGCTTCTTCTTCACCGTATCCATCATTGGTGCACAAATTCCATTGAAGTCTCTAATGAACTTCCTATAGAATCTCGCTAATCCATGGAATATTCTTACCTCAAACATACTCCTTGGTGACGACCATTCTTTGATTGCTTTCACCTTCTCTGGATCCATCTTCAGTTCATTTGAAGAGATCATAAAACCCAAGTAAATGAGTTTTGTATTCATAAAAGAGGACTTCTTCAGATTTATCAACAACTTCTCCTACTATAGTATCCTCATCACTAATGTTAGGTGCCTCAAATTCTCCTCTTTAGTCCTGCTAAATATTTGTATATCATCTAGATATACAACCACAAACTTGCCAATGAAGTCTTTTAGTATTTCATTCATCGGCCTCATAAAAGTAATCCGGGCATTTGTTAAACCAAATGGCATAAAAATACACTCACACAAACCTTCATTTGTCTTAAAGGATGCTTTCCACTCATCACCTTCTCTCATTCTGATATGGTGAAATCAACTTTTCAAATCTATTTTGGAAAATAAATTTGCTCCACTTAAGAAATCCATTAAATCATCCATTCTGGGTAAAGGGAATCTATACCTGATGGTGATCTTGTTAATGGCTCTTGAGTCTGTACACATTCACCATCCTCCATCCTTCTTTGGACTCAATACAATTGGTACTGCGCATGGACTCAAGATTTCTCTTACCAAACCCTTGTCTAACAGTTCCTTGACTTGGTTCTTCACTTCCTCATTCTCTCGTGGTGTCATTCTATATGCTTCTTTGTTTGGCAGACTCACTCCTGGTATTAAGTCAACATGGTGACTAATACTTCTAATGGGTGGCAATGAGTTAGGTAACTCATCCACGACTATGTCAGCAAAATTATCCAACAATTCCTGAACCTCTTCAGGTAAACCTTCCATTGAAGTACTTGTAAGGATAACTCTAGGCTTCCTTACTACAACAAACTACATCTCCTGTTCTTCCTTGAATTCCTTCCAGAGTTCTTTCCCACTCATGAAAAGTATGCTTGTGTTGGCCTCCTCTTTCACTCTCTTCTCCTCTATTGGCAGAAACATGTGTGTCCTACTATTCTTCTCTAATGTGTATGTATTCTTCCTCCCATCGTGAATGACATTCCCATCAAACTGTCAGGGTCTTCCCAATAGAATATGGCATACATCCATGGGAATTACATTACATATAATTTCATCTCTATATCCTCCTATTTTAAATTCAACCAAGCATTGTTTAATAACCATTACCTGGTGTCCTTTCTGCAACCATGAGACTTTGTATGACTTCGGGTGTGCAGTTGTCTCCAAATCCAATTTCTCCACCATCTCTGTGGATACTAAGTTGTCAGTGCTCCCACTTTCTATTATCACCTTGCATACTCTGCATTTAGTCTTGCAAGCTGTTATGAAGAGACTATTTCTCTGCATTGGCCTTTCAATTTCTGCCTCTGGTTTTAAGAGAACCTTCCTCAACATTAGGGATCTTCCATCCTCTGCTCCTTCTTCCTCAACATCTCTTCTCTGTGATTATGAAATGTGAGCTTCACCTCCTCCTTCTTTCTTTTTCTCGGGACATTCCCAAGACATGTGTCCTGTCTTTCCACAGACATAACATCTTATGCCTCCTCCTCCTCTTCTTCCTCTTCCTCTGGAAGAATTTCTTCCACCACCCTGCCTTTCTCGAGAAATTCCTCCTCTTTTCAAGTGACTATGTGGTTTCTCAGCCTCATCCTTAGATTGATGTGTTCTATCACAGGTAAACCCCTTGATTTTTCTTGGGATCGAGCTTTTACCTCTTCCTTACTGGCTTTGTTTCCTGGCCAACTTTTCCTTTGATTTCAGCACAAACTGATAAGCATCCTCCACCATCCTTACTGACATCATACTGAGCTCATCCTGGATCTCATATATCAGGCCATTCATATACTTGAATTTTTTTTCTTCATCTCTCTCTCTCTTTGCCCAGTTATGATGTTCAACCTATAGAACTCCTTTGTATACTCCTTAACTGCCATCCCTTTCTGTCTCGGGTTCTGCATTTTCCTGAACAGATTGATCTGATAATCCTTGGGCATGAACTTAGCCTTCAACTTGGCTACCATTATGTCCCAACTCTTTATATTTTGTTTTCCTTTGCTTCTCCTTTTATCCTATAGTTCATCCCACCACAGTGCTGCATGTCCTTTTAACATGGTGACAACTTGTTTCACCTTTTTCTCTTCATCGACATATTCATAGTTGAAATGCTTGTCCATGGAACTTATCTAATCCAGAATCTCCTTGGAGTCTAAATTTATTTCATACATTGGGACCTCTATCTTGTCTTTGCCTCCCAATATAGCGACTGCTCTCAACAACATCCTCTCCTGCAGTTTCTTCGGCGACATTCTTGCCCACTGCCTCTTCACTTTCTGCATCACTGACATCTCCAGTGTCAGGTTCTCTCCTTTGTGCTACCTCCATTGCTTCTAATATTGAACGAAGTTCTCGCATATCCCTTTATACAACTCGATTGGCTAAAGGTTTTTCCACTTGTCTCCTTGGCGGAATTGTGATGATTGTCTATCACACACAGAGTACAACTTCGAGTTTTTCTGTCTCCTTCGATTGAAATCTACAAGAGAAAATCGAATCTGATACCACTTGATGCAGACCCCCCTTCTCTCCTAAGGGCTGCATGACCTCCTGGTATAAGATCAATCAAGAAAATGAGTCTGATTGACTCTATGGGTCTTTGCTAGTCCCCAAACCCACTTACACAAGTCCTTTCCCTGAGTGCGCAGGTTGCATGAGACTTGCAGCCTCTCTCCTGGGCTTTGTTCAAATCTCAGTGCCAATCGGGTGCTATCTCCTCTCTGATAAGCCCTTTATCTCTTGTGAACACTGGTGGTGACCATGCACTTGAGAGAAAGGCACGTCTCGATTTCACGTTTCACAACTCTAGGAGCGCTTCTACCTCCGTTCAACTGATGGACGAAATCATGATGACTCTGGATCGATGGTCTAGATCTCTCCTCAAATCTGATGGTCACGATGATTTCAGGACTTTTCATTTCACAAGGTCGAAAGACTTATCACCTCTGGTCCTCCGACCCCTGAAATTATGATACTTCACCCTGGACAATCAATGGTCCAAATCTCTCATGCATCCAACGACTTAGTTCAAGTCATGGATTCGGGCTTCGCGAGTTCTTCGTGATCCGCCCTTTGACTTCTCCACAATGCGAGTCAGCGAAACATTGATCGTTCGTCACACATCCCCCTTGATGGACGGTTCCAATTTTCTAGAATTCAAATCGAACGGTTGAGATCTTTTCCCCCTGACGCTTACCCTATCTTCCGAACTAGAATATTTTCTAGTGTTAAAAGGTTTCAAACCTTTTCTCCCTTGACGAGTCCGAATATTGGATCTCTTGAACACTATGAAAAGTGTTACTCCTCCTGAACTTGGTCTCATGAAGACTTCGATTTCCCGTGCACTCCTTGCATTTTAGGGATTTCGATAACTCATATCCTCGGAATTTATCGAAGAGAAATTCCTCTTGCCCTCTTGGTGTTCTCCTTTACTGGTTCTTCGACTTCTTGCAAAGCCTCTTTGACACTTAATCGAGTCTCGGATCTGTGCACTCCTTGCACTAGATCTTTACACAAGGTTTTGGATTCTTGCGAATGACTGTGCACTCCTTGCACCAGTCTTTGCACTCTTTGCGAAGGGAAAGTATCGTGTTATCTCTTCTGAGCTTCAGAATCAAAACATATCCTGTTAACGCCCTCCTTGCATTCTGTGTGCACTCCTTGCACCACTTCTACAGAAGAGAAACAATTGAAACTTATCGTCACGTTCCCAATTCCATTTACTCTAACTAAAATTCATTCATTCACTCATGAAAAAAACAATACAGATAATTTCAAAACAATGTTTACACCATGCATTGGAACAATTTTCCTCTATTCTATTCATAAGTGAAAATGATTACAACTCTAATAAAAAAAAACCATTGAAAACTCTAAATTCCTTCTAACTTGCAGCTAACATCTACCTTGTAGCCAACCTCATTTGGGTGTACAAAACCTCTATATCTCATAGGGATCTTAGGGTTTTCCCCTTAACTACGTGTCTACTCTAAGACTATCCTATGAATATATTGGATCGATTGCATTCCAAAGTCATAATGGAAACTCCCGCTCCACTTGTGATTATCTAAGCGTGCCTCAAAGGGTAATTTCGGCTCTAGGTTCAAGCATGCCTCAAAAGATAAATTTCGGCACTGAGTTAAGGAAGATTTCAAATATCTGCTACAATTGTCGATGTTGGCTCTCGTACAGATTCCTTGACGTTAATGGGTATTGCTCTGCGTGCTTGCCAACAATGATCCTGCATCAAGATGGTTGCACTAACCTATGATGGCCCGATTAAAAAAAAAACATAATATTGGCATTGAGGAAGCAACTAAGATAGCCATCATTGGATATTATTGGGATAAGGATATAGTCACTCAAGTTTTTAAGATCCTAAAGGAATATGAGGACTTGTTTTCTCATAGATTTTATAAAATGAAAGGCATTGTAGGATCATTGGGAGCCATGGATAGTCAACTCAAACTGGATGCCAAACTGATCAAGAGAAGGCCTTATCGGTTAAATCCCAAGTATATGGAAAAGGTGCATAAATAATTGGATCAAATGTTGGATGCTGGGATAATTGTCCCTGTGGAGGATTCTGACTGGATTATTCCTATGGTTGTTCAATCCAAGAAGAATGGTTATATTCAAATATGTGTGTATATGAGAAGTCTCAATGCATCCTACGTTCATGACCCTTTCCATACACCTTTCAAAGATAAGGTGTTGGAAAATGTTGGCGGTCGAGAAGCCTACTCTTTTACAAATGGATTTTTAGGGTATCATTAGGTTTGAATTGTAGAGGACGATCAAGCCAAAACCACCTTTGGAATGAAATTGGGGTCCTTTGTGTACACTGTAATTCCTTTTTTCTTAAAGAATGCCCCCAACAAAATTTTCCCGGATAGTGGTAGAAACCTTCAAGGAATTCATCCACAAGTTTCTTGAAGTTTATTTGGATGATTATATCCTGTTCAATTTGTTGAAGGAACACATGCAAACTCTTCTGTTGATGTTGGATCGATGCCTCCAACTTCATATTTCCTTAAATTTGAAGAAATGCAAGTTTTTACACCCTTTGGCACATTGCAGGGCCACGTCATGTGAAAGGATGGATTGCTGGTGGATCAAGATAAAATCACCACCATATTGGATATGGTGGCCCCCACTTCATTCCAAGAGATGCATGCCACATTGGGTCATACAGGATATTATTGGCGGTTCATTCATAATTATGCCAAGATTGCTTCCACATTGGAAAAGTTGTTGCAAAAATATACTAAGTATATTTGGACACAAAAATTCCAGGAAGCCTTAGATACTCTCATACAAAAACTGTTCATTGTGCCAATTCTAGTTTTTCTTGACTAGTATAAGCTATTTCATGTCCACATAGATGCTTTGTCCATTGCATTGGGTGTGATTCTTGAGTAGCTGGGTGAAGGAAATATTGACCATCCGATATATTTTACCAGTTGCAAGCTCTCTGATGCATAAAATAATTATACTACAACAAAGCGTGAGGACCTCACCATGGTATATGCATTACAAAAGTTTCACCATAACTTTCTAGGGACCCATTTCAAATTATTTACCAACCACTCTGCACTCAAATATTTGGTCAACAAGCTAGTATTAGGAGGTAGAATGTGCCACTGATTATTTCTCTTCCAAGAGTTTGAGTTTGAAGTTGTGGTCAAGCTGAGTAAGTACAGTGTTGGACCAGATCATCTGTCCTGACTTGAGACTAGAGAGGCTAGTCGAAGCCTAGATGACGAACTTAGAGATGCCTAGATGACAAACTTAGAGATGTGAAACTCTTTCGAGTCGAAGCAGTTCCTAATCAATTGGACGAGATCATTGAATTTATCATGTCAGGACAACCTCCACCAGGGTATACCTAGGATCAATGTCATCAATTGGTAACCTGTAGTGCAGATTATCAGTTGATTTTCAGGAAGTTGTATAAGTTGGGCATAGATGGCATCATGCGCTAGTGTGCATTAGAACACGAACATGACCCCATTGTGTATGAAGCAAATGGAGGTATTGTTGGAGGATACAATGTCGATAAGACTACAACACACTAGGTTCTGCATGCAAGGATTTGGTGGACCTCACTCTTTGCAGATACCAAGGACTATTGTAAGCGTAGCGACGTGTGCCAATGCATTGGAAATCCATATCGAAAATATGAGGTTATTTTGTTCCCAGTAACCGCACTAGGTTCATTCAATAAATTGAAAATAAATTTTGTGGGTCCCATCAGTTCCCCCACACATTTGATAGGCACATGGTACATTATTACTGTGACCGAATATCTAACTAGATGGGATGAAGATGCATCGACTAAGGATTTTACAACAAAAATGACAACATAATTCATTTTTGAGAATGTGATTACCATATTTGTCTATCCAAGAGTGTTGATGAGCAATCGAGGCTCACATTTTCTAAACGAGACCATTCAACAACTCACTCAGAAGTTCATGATCCATCACCAAAAGAGCACTCCCTATCACCCTCAAGCTAATGGTACAGTCAAAGATTTTAATAAAATTTTAGAGCATGCTTTAACCAACATTTGTAATGTGCAGCGTGAAAAATGGGATCATAGAATCCTAGCAGTATTATGGGCTTATCGAACAACGTGAAAAAGGATGAAAAATTGCACAAAATTCATATTGGTGTATGGAAAAGAAGCAATCATGCCACTAGAATTTGTTGTTCCTAGCCTCTGGGTTGCCCTAAAAACCCAAATGATAGATGAACAATCCCTTTAACAAAGGTTAGATGAAATAATGGAGCTAGAGGAGGACCATATCATGGTAGGATTCAACCAGGTGGTTGAAAAGGAGAGACAAAAAGTGTGACATGATCGTAACATTTGCCTAAAAATATTCTATCCTGGATCTTTAGTTTTGTTACATGACAACAAACATTTACAACATCCAAGAAATATACGCATGCATTGGTTGGGTCCTTTTCGGCTAGTCTGCATGAATGAAGCAGGTGTCGCTAAGATGACAACATTACAAGGACAACCACTCAAGGGACTTATCAATGGAAACATGTTGAAGGTGTACTACAACCCACAGGGGTCAACCATCATTTATCTGCCTCTCTCAACTTTGAATTTTGGTAGAGTAGGATTAGTGTAGGATGTACAATAGGCAACACATCTCATAGTCAACATAATTTACCTTTTTGACAACACATAATCCACATCAGTCACATAGAAAGACTCTATAGATTGGCAATTTTGTAGATTCCCTAGACTTCCAAATCATGTTGGTGTTATGGCATAAGTACATGATCCTGGCCCTGACCACAAATTCACATGGGTCTCGATTGAGTTTCATGGCTATCTGGTTCATTCAAAGGTCAAGCAATCCAATTTGGGAAGCCTGCATATGACACAGGTATATAGTTAGTTATTCCACCACGATCCCCAACAAGCATCACCAATATGACCAGTTCAACATTTGATCTCCCCATTTGTGCCGCTTTTCCACTACTTTCTACTTATTCTTTAATGCATCCCCTCCATTGAATATTTCTATCACCCTGGATTACCCTTTCCCCCAACCTCTACTCTATATATACCCCCTCCTCGATGCTCTTAATGGAGAAATTATCCACGCTCCAATCTCTCCCACCCCTGCCCGTGACTTCCTTCATCATTCACTTGAGTACAATCCCCCCCATTCACCTTCCTTATCCAATTTTCCTAGTTCTCTTTCCAGGTTACCTCTCATGGTGTGGCTTAGAATACTTTCAACACTTTGTCACTCCTATTTCGGTCATGAAACTATCTACCCCACAATCTAGTTCCTCTGCCTATTATCAATATAGGTCCAAATGCTCAACTAGGGTCCCACTCTGTCATTCACCAAAAAAGCACCACTAAGTGCTACACGGTTCCCTTAACTGTGCTTCATAGCTATAATGGGAATCCAACTCTCTTAGCCCATAGCTAGTTTACCTGTCATCATGCATAATCACCTTTTCTAATAGGAAGAGACCCTACTCTGTTACTTTCTAGGATCCATACTCTCATATATTTCCATGGATACTCACCTTTTCCCATCCTCTATATTGTACTACTAGAACAAAAATACAAGCAAAGGATGATGCTCTCTCTTGATGGGGCCTAACTTGTTTAAGGGGTAGATGTTTGGATGATGTGATTTAAACAGATCCCTCATTCACCTCCATAGATACCATTGAAGGAAAATGGTCAAGCATATGTCCAAATCAATCCCACAACCATCACTTCCCTTGGGGCCTACTCCAGGTTGTATGTTGGGTTGCAACCACAACCTAGAAAAATGATTTTCTTTTACTCAAATCCGACTGCAACTACAACTTGGTTTGATGATTTGGTTCATCGATGATGATGATTTTATCTTACTCACAATTTCAACCATTACCACATGAATAAGTTCGATCAAGGATGATCCAAGTGGTAGTGGTGGGGTCCTGTTGGCACCCAAAGTTTTGGGTTAATCTCACGTGCACATGCATAAAGAAAGTTGCACACACCCATCCCATTTTTATGCCCGCCTAAGCTAATGCACAAAGAATGAAAATAAGTGTGTATCAAAACAAGTTTGGATACTTCGCACCAAGCCTGAAGTCTACTAGGTGTGTGCTAGCCTGAGTTTTTTCAGTTACATCGGAAATCAAGAAGACACACACCGAAATCAAGAAAGGAATTGTTGGTAAATCCTATCGAATGATTACTTCCAAAAACATAAGGAAAAGTGGAGCTAACAAAATATGATTTGGAAAGTAAGTTAATATTTCTCTGATTCTAGAATCCTGTGTGCACTGCAAGTAGGTGCCAAAATCATGCAAGGAAGTTTTTTAGTAGAGCGAGTGGAGCAGAGATGAAATAGTCAAAGCTCGCGAGTAGAGAAAGCTATAAAAGGAAGCAGCGGCTTCAGAAACAAAGTTAGTTGATAAGGGGATTCACTAAGTTTCTATTGTTAGTTATTCATTTTCCAGAGCTCACTCTAAGCCTTTGTAGTAGACTAATGTTATAATGCTTCTGAATAAAGTATGATTTTTCCATATGTATGAGGTTTAAAGGGATGCACATGGCACAATATACTGTAATTTTGGGGAATTATATAAAGAGGACATGAGAATTTGTTGTTATTGAATGTAGGTTGCTTAATGTATGCTTGTGTTCAATGGAATGGGAGGAGTAATAAAGCTACAATAATTCTGATCTATCATGTGTCACTCATGTGTTATTTAAATATGTGTGTATTTTTTTACATATTGAAAATAGTAAGTTGTTGTTAATGGAGTGTATGAATGCTATCATGGATGGATCAATGTGTATTTATTCCTTCATCCTTGTCACAATACTAGATGGTATTTGTTATCCTCATTGTGTCTTGGGTGAGACCTTCTTCGGCCTTGGCTGAAGATTGATATGGCGATGCTTTGGGGTTTTTGTTGGTCAACTCTGGATGAACCCTTGGTCTAAACTCCCCATCCTTAACAAGGGTGCATGCAATTGTGAAATGACCCAACATTGTGATTAATACAAGGCACTAGGATATAGGTTCAAGTTATAAATGACAAGTACATAGCCCCATATTCATTGGAGGAATAGGTAGGAAATCCTATTAAGAGAATCCAAAACACCTCGATAATATGAAAAGAAGACAAATCAACCTTTCCACTAGTTA
>JZKD02S2204325.1:25637-39789 GCA_000966675.3 Picea glauca | reverse complement strand
TTGAGATTGAGCATATATAGTGTGTGATTACCTTTGAAATAAACAAACTTCCCTGGGTTGACAATTTATGTAGCACTTGATTGTTTAATTAAATAAGCAATTATAGTGACCAACAGTTTACAAGTTCATGTAGTGGTTTCATGCAAGTTATTACAATAGTTTTATTTGCTTCATGTCATTTTATTTCAAGCCATTTTAATTCTGCAATTTTACTTTCTATGTATTGTATTTTCAGTTCTTTAATTTAATGGTGTTCATTATCTCAGTTAATCTTATTAAATCTGAAATAATCACCAGTTTCCATTTTTAGTAGGTTAGATGATCTTGTGTTCCTCACAAAGAATAGTGATACTCACTCCCTTCATCCCCTACTTTTGACTTAGGACATAGGAGTGTAGGTCACTGACCTAAGTGAGTGAGTATTTAAAGATAAGAGAATTAGATTGAGAATCTTGTCTTCTATTGGATTGACTTCTACATTCTTAATTTTAGCATCACATCATTTTCTAGTTTCTAGATAATATAAATAAGCAGCTTGAATTGGTCCTTTAAATTAACCCGATGTACAAGATGATGAAGGGGTCATTGCACCTATGACAAATTATCTTATTATATTCCAATATATTCATGCAATAAATCATGTAGCATCCATATAAGTCACCCTATAAACTCTCCTATTTCTGATAAGAAAAGGGAGTGAAGGTCATGAGAAAAACCACTTAAAAGGAAAGACCAACAAAACGTTCTAGCCAACCTTAGGTTACACATCATTCATCAAGTTTAGAAGTTAGATTGTACTAATATAATTTCACATATAGTGCTTATTACCTCATCAAAGAAGCATGCACATGTATTTATAAGTTAAAGTGAAGATAAGGAGTTCAACAAACTTGTTGCAATTATTTGGCCCATCACTTTTTGGTGTCACTGTTGGGGAGGTGTTAACAACTACATTTAAGTCCATCTAAATTTTTAAAGAAAAATAAAAACTCATTAGATTGTATGCATAAACGTAGAGATATATTTAGTATATTTTTATCAAGAACTCACATTTCTAAAATAGGTACAATTGAACAAAGGTAGCAACAAGAGGATTGTGAAAAAGACATCCAACAAATCATTAAAGAAATTACTTAGTTACCTTAACAAGGGGTAGGAATAGTTTTAAACCCCTATACTGAACAAGGAGACTATTATTCAACCTATCATATTAGGGCTAAAGATGGGAAATAGTAATTTGAAATCTTTGAGTTCCCCATTCAATCATCGGAGACTAGAAAAATATCAAATTTTGTTTTTAAAAACCTACAGAAGTCGTCGCTATAGCGACATATGTTCGTAGCAAGTATGGCATCTGCTTTGCAAGACATTGGTGGGTTTTCTACTCTGCCACCGGACTTTGTCTCTAATTCCACGTGTCTTCGTCGCTATAGTGATGCATGTTCATCGCAAAAAGGTATACATCGCTTCTTCTTGCCACAAACTTGCGTCCCTATAGTGACGAACATTCGTGGCAAGAAGTTAAATATTTTCTATGGGATTCCATCTTTCTGATGTATGTTCATCGGTCTACTGACGATAGTTTGTCTTAATTACGACGATGTGAACAAAAACAATTAACATAAAATATTTAGGATGATGACATGTGGCAACATGATTTCATCGTTTTTTCCACGAATAATCTTAGTGGGTGGATATAGCGACGGATATGTGTGGCAATAGCAACGAAAAACCATGGAAAATTTGGTCATATGTAGTAGTGTGTGTGTGTGTGTATATATATTTATATATACACACACACACACACACACACACACACATATATATGTAAGTAAGTGATTGTATTATAAGTTACCTCTCAAATTCCAAAAATACATTTTTTTCGTTCTGTGAATACAGTCTATTGGTCTGCATTACCCATATGGGAAACTAGTACTGCCAGACGAGAAAGATAAGCCAATTTCTAGAGTATGAAGACTCGATATAGCCAAATAGTAACTTACTATGTACTCTATACTTTCTGTAGACTTTGGTGCTACGCAAAGATGTGAAAAAAATTAAGCAAAACATTTCCAAGAGCCTAATCCTAGAGTAAGAACCTAAAAACAGAGAATTCATTTTGAATCTGGAGCCAGGTAACCCCTCGTCCTTATGTTTCTTGTTGTTGGGGCCATAGATGTTTTTGTTGTCGAAGGAGACAGAGAATGAGTGAGAAGAGAAGAAATAAGATCCTTCATATGTTCTTCACGACGATCTTTGAGCTACGTCTTGAACATTAATTTTGCCACATCATTTCGAATGTTGAAAACCAAACTCTGCAAATTTTCCAAAGCTTCTAGGATACGCGATAGGTCGCCACAGGCACAACAGGTTGGTGGAGGGGGTTGAGTGGAAGAGAGGTGGTAGGAAAATATGGGAAGACACTAGGCTCGAAGCCCAGAGAATTCCTAGGATCTTCGAACCATTCCACTTGACATGCCTCGAGAGAAGCCAAAGTAGCAAGGTTGTGTTGTCATGAGGAGGGTGGAGGCACAAAGTCAAGAAGAATAGAGGTGGTCGTAGGGGAGAAAGACAAAAAGGGAAAAGTTTGTGGCTAGCCAAGAATGTAAGGGACATTCCTCTTATAAGATTGGTACTAAGTCAGACCTCATTTTAGCTTTCCACGCTCTAGGGGAATAGTTAGGAAAGGGAGGAGGTGGAGGATGATCAACATATTGGAAACCAGGAGTTGAGAGGGAAAGACAATTGAAGGGAGGTGACAGGTAAAAGGTCTAGCAGAGGCACAAGAGTATGGAGGATAGTGAAGAAGGAGAAGCCTTAGAGCGACAAGAAGAAACCAATGGAGGTGACAAGAAAGACTTCTTGCACAAACCTTTGCTATAACTGTGACAAGAGAGATGGGACGTTGAAGCAGCTGGATCGCTCGCACCCCGGTGGAAATGAAGTGCAAGAGGTTAATGCATCCCATTAAAATGTTGAGGGTGATGAGCAAAGTGTAGGGAACGTGGCATTTCAAAACCAGCTTCCCTCCAACCTCACACATGCCCTCATTTATATTGATGACACCCCATCCGAGAAGCCAAAATTATAATATAATTGTTTACTAAAATCACAATTATTATATTTTTATTTTTCCAAAGGTTTTATTAATTTATATATCCTACTTTTATCATATATTAAATATAAAGAATAATAATACATTTTGATATATAAACTTTCCATGAAATGGCTTCACAATTTTTTACTCTATTAATAACTTTATGATTCTTCTATTAAAAAAGTATGTTGGGTAATGTATTTTGTTGATTTTGTATTAAAATACATGCAAACATTGGATTTGGTTAATGCATGAAAAAATTCAATTTGAATAATTGCTCATATGAAATGTTATTTTTCTATCTATTTGAATGATAAAGTTATAGTAGTTGTTCATTAAATTTATAATAGTTATATTTAATACTTTTTATTATTTAAAAATTATAATTTAAATTAAATTTAAATTATTAAATATGAAAAATAATTCATTAATAATAATGAATTTCAATCTTTTCTTTTCATGGTAACAATTTATATCCAATCTTTCTCTTTACCTCTCTCCCCTTATCTCTCTAAGTCCACATGATAATATCCTAATCATTTTTAAAAATAAAATATAATTTAAAATGAATCTTTACTACTATATTATACGAATATGTCACCAACTTTGTGGTATCTCAAATAATGCTTAGTAATTCAAAAGTTAACATAAACATTTGTTAATACAATACACAATAAATTTGATATAATAAAAAATAAATGTGACAATAAAAATATATCAAAACCACATCTTATGCTTGTACTATTTAATGTATTTTCAATACGGTGCTTGTAAATGGTTGTTAATTTTTTATATCCAATGTTATAAAATGAATAAGAAGAAAATATAATTGACCACTATAGATACCCATAATAAAATGACACATCCACAATATAAATGTTGAAACAAAGCATTTACTTTTCAGTCTTTGTTGCCATCACCCTTATTATCTTCTTCACTTGGAATTATAACATTGTTGTTCTAAAAACAATGTTTATATCTTGGATCATGTTTTGGTACGAACCACCAATCCCCACCAACACATCCATGTTAAAAAGCACTTGGTTGCAATGTTTCAGGAAAACATAAGGTTCCTTAGTTTCAACCCACATTTTTTAGAGTTAATACATACTATCCCACTATCACGATCTTCCTTTACATTTCTCTAGTTGAAGGTATCCCATCACTGGCAAAAAAAAATAACACGTTGAAAATATGAAAACTCCACTTGCATGATCTCTTGTATCTTTCCAATGTAACCTAACTTCCCTTCTATTAGGTTTTGATCACAGTGGCTAGCATGACTAGATTGGTCAAACTTGACCTCCACTCCACAATCTTCTGTGATGTGTCCATCACCAACATACTCTGTGAGAAAATGATGTCCATGTGACCACATAGATGAGAACAAATGCACCTGTAAAAATGTGAACAAAGGACAGTGGCATATGTCTAATAACCCAAGCATTAATAAAAAGATAATACATATTATAATTCAAATGTGCAATATTATAAATTGAATGTGGTGCTTAAAGAGGTTATTACAGAGTTTTTGCACCCAATCCATATGCTCATTGCATCTATATATTCTCCATGTGGTTTATGATGGGACATCACATATTTATCTTGTATCTAGTCAGCCACCCAACTATTGGGACAGAATTTTGGCATCTTTTTTTAAATGAACAAGATAAGGCATGCTTCTACCATTCAATTGTCTGAATGCTTTCCTTCCACTGTCCCATTTCCTTATTTTCTCTTAATACAATGCGATGCATGATCACATTGCCTCCACATTGTAAAGAAAATTTTTACTGATGGCATCAATTTCTAAATTCATTGATGTATACAAGAATTCAAAATGAATAGTATGATATCAAATACATATTATCAACTTCACTATAAAAATTTTCTCTCTACAAATTTGAAAAAATATAAATGACTTACTATTTATCAAGCCCTTTTTTTTCGTTTGCTTAGAGAAACTCCCCTTCCCTTTTGTCTTCAACCCGTTGGTCATCCCAAAACATTTCCCCTAGTGTGTCATCAATTTTCTTGATGTACGCGTTGTCATAATATAACGACTCATATACTATGTACCCCTCTGTCATAGAGCCCTATGGGTTTTCCCTTTGTCGAACAAACCCATTCAATTTTTTCATGTAACTCTTAGAGAAGGACATCCAACGACATGAGAGAACCCCATCTAAGTCAACCTCATTAGGTAGGTGAATTAGAATATGGAGTGTATAATGGACTTCTAAGTCCATAAAACTCGTGGGCAATTCATTCTCAAATATACAAACAATCTCAGCTATCTCATAATGCAACTGTGGAATGCTAACCATATGAATCTCCTTTTATGTGATCCAACACCCAAATGTAGATATTTTTTATATGTCACATCGCAATTCATGGGGGAGGTCATGGTTCAAACAACCATGCATGAGAAAAGGATAATCATAGTACAAGATAGACAAACACATAATTAATTTCCGTAAATTGTGAGTGCATAACATATTTTTACCAACAGTATAGAAGAAGAATCATGTATTCAGCATACATACCCTTAGAAGGCTTATATGGTCATGTGATTTCAACCCTGATAAATTCCCTTATATAGTGAAGCAATGTTGTATATTTGACCCATATAAATAAGGTGCCTTCACACCCAATATAACATCCTTTTCCATAGAAAGATCATCTTTCTTCAAAATCCATGGGACATCACCTTATTTAAAAGACCAAGAGGGACCGAACTCTCCTCTAGTTTCTTTCCATGGCCAATTTCTGTTTTTAGAATTTGAAGCAATAAGATATCTCCTAATAGCCAATGTGTTTCTTTTATTCAATGATATGTGCCTCCATAAAGAAGATGAGCCATTTTTTAATATATGCATGAGATCTAGTAAGTGGCCAATGTTTAATAGGATCCTAATATGGATGCTCATACAATACAAATTTCCTTTTCATCCCAATGGTCATTTTCTAAGCATAGATGTCAAAAAATTTAGGATCATCGAACATAGGTTCCCCATTTGAATCAAACAAGTCTACCATTTCCTTATCATTCTCTGTGTCATATTCCCCAATCCAATCTTTATGATGCAGGAGCATTGGCAACAACAAGCGAGCGTGAGGCAAGCGCCAACACATTTTGGCACATGATGAATTGTTTGAAATGTTTTGAAGTTTGATACACCAAACTTAAATGAAACAATTAAGAAAGGGCATACTTGTAGATTGTAATCAAACCTTGAGCGTCCTGATCTCGTCTGAAGGATTAAGAGGCATTTATGCTAGTAAATGTAAGTAGGTAGACTTGAATTCTTAGATTAGACAGTTTTAGGAGCCGAAGGGAAAATGTATATAGACACCCTCACTTGTATCATTGTAACATTAGCATGATCAATAGAGCATAGAGAAGAAGAAGTAGAAAGTTGTGTAGGAGAACCCATGTATAGAAGTTCTGAGATTAATATNGGAAGATCACTGATGATGTGAAAAGTTCTCTTAATGCCAGAGAAGGAGGTGGAGAGTTCGGTCCAAAGGAACCGACTTTTTCGGACCGCTTGCAAGACCAAAGACTGGGCATGCAAAGTCATCATAGATAGTGGTAGCACAGATAATCTCGTTTCTACAGAGATGGTAGAAAATCTGGAGCTGGAGACAATTGAACATCCAAGCCCATATAGAGTTTCGTGGCTACAAAAAGGACATCAGGTAAATGTCACTAAACAATGTTTAGTTGAGTTTAAAATAGGCGAATATAGAGATGAAATACTTTGTGATGTTATTCCCATGGATGTTTGTCATCTATTGCTGGGTAGACCATGGCAATATGACAAAAATGTGATTCATGATGGGAGGAAGAACACATACACCCTAGAGAAGAATGGGAGAACTCACATGTTGCTTCCAATCAAAGACAAGGAAGTACAACCTGAAGTAAGCAACGTTGTACTTCTCATGAGTGGGAAGGGACTTCTTACAGAGGTTAAGAAGAAGGAGGAACCACAATTCATTGTGGTGAGGAAGCCTAAAATTGTTTTAACCAGTACAAGGGTGGATGATCTACCAGAGGAAATCCAAGAGTTACTGGAGGAATTTGCTGACATAGTAGTGGACAAACTACCTCGTTCGTTGCCACCGATCAGAAGTGTGAGTCATCATATTGATCTCATACCTGGAGCTATTTTACCAAACAAAGCAGCATACAGATTGACACTGCAGGAGAATGACAGGTCCAGGATTTAAAGGACAAAGGGTTGGTTAGAGAAAGCTTGAGTCCATGTGTTGTTCCAACAGTGCTCAGTCTGAAGAAAGACGGAGGCTGGAGGATGTGTATTGAATCAAGAGAAATCAACAAGATAACCATCAGGTATAGATTCCCATTGCCAAGAATGGATGATTTGATGGATTTCTTAAGTGGAGCAAATTTTTTTTCGAAGATTGATTTGAAAAGTGGATATCACCAGATTTGTATGAGAGAAGGTGATGAATGGAAGACAACCTTCAAAACTAACGAAGGGTTGTATGAATGGATTGTTATGCTGTTTGGCTTAACGAATGCGCCAAGTACTTTCATGAGGTTGATGAATGAAGTCCTGAAGGATTTCATCGGAAAATTTGTCATTGTGTATCTGAATGACATACTGATTTTCAGTAAAACAGAGGCAGAGCATCTGAAACATTTGGCTACAGTGATGCAAAGGCTAAAGCAAAAGAAGTTGTTGATAAATATGAAGAAATCCTCATTCATGAAGACAGAGCTCATTTATTTTGGTTTTGTTATTTCTGCAAATAAGTTGAGGATGGATCCAGATAAGGTGAAGGTAATTAAGAATTGGCCATCGCCAAAGAGTATATTTGAGGTTCAAAGTTTTCATGGATTGGCTAGTTTCTACCGGAAGTTCATCAAGAATTTCAGTGGAATTAGTGCACTGATGATGGACACAGTGAAGAAGAGACACAAGTCTTTTCACTGGACAGAAGAGGCTGAGAAAAGTTTTAATTTGTTGAAAAGGAAAATCATGNAACCACAATTCATTGTGGTGAGGAAGCCTATAATTGTTTTAACCAGTACAAGGGTGGATGATCTACCAAAGGAAATCCAAGAGTTACTGGAGGAATTTGCTGACATAGTAGTGGACAAACTACCTCGTTCGTTGCCACTGATCAGAAGTGTGAGTCATCATATTGATCTCATACCTGGAGCTAGTTTACCAAACAAAGCAGCATACAGATTGACACCGCAGGAGAATGACAGGTCCAGGATTTAAAGGACAAAGGGTTGGTTAGAGAAAGCTTGAGTCCATGTGTTGTTCCAACAGTGCTCAGTCCGAAGAAAGACGGAGGCTGGAGGATGTGTATTGAATCAATAGAAATCAACAAGATAACCATCAGGTATAGATTCCCATTGCCAAGAATGGATGATTTGATGGATTGCTTAAGTGGAGCAATTTTTTTTTCGAAGATTGATTTGAAAAGTGGATATCACCAGATTTGTATGAGAGAAGGTGATGAATGGAAGACAACCTTCAAAACTAACGAAGGGTTGTATGAATGGATTGTTATGCTGTTTGGCTTAACGAATGCGCCAAGTACTTTCATGAGGTTGATGAATGAAGTCCTGAAGGATTTCATCGGAAAATTTGTCATTGTGTATCTGAATGACATACTGATTTTCAGTAAAACAGAGGCAGAGCATCTGAAACATTTGGCTACAGTGATGCAAAGGCTAAAGCAAAAGAAGTTGTTGATAAATATGAAGAAATCCTCATTCATGAAGACAGAGCTCATTTATTTTGGTTTTGTTATTTCTGCAAATAAGTTGAGGATGGATCCAGATAAGGTGGAGGTAATTAAGAATTGGCCATCGCCAAAGAGTATATTTGAGGTTCAAAGTTTTCATGGATTGGCTAGTTTCTACCGGAAGTTCATCAAGAATTTAAGTGGAATTAGTGCACTGATGATGGACACAGTGAAGAAGAGACACAAGTCTTTTCACTGGACAGAAGAGGCTGAGAAAAGTTTTAATTTGTTGAAAAGGAAAATCATGGAACAACCAATTTTGGTTTTGCCGGATTTTAAAAAGACATTTCAGGTAAAGTGTGATGCAAGTGGATTTGCAATAGGGGCAGTCTTGAGCCAAGAAGATAGGTCGATAGCATACTTCAACGAGAAGTTGAATGAAGTGAAAGTGAAATACTCCACGTATGATAAGGAGTTCTATGCTATTATTCAGGCATTGAAGAAATGGAGACACTATTTTATTCCTAAGGAGTTTGTTTTATACAGTGACAATCATACTTTGCAATTTGTGACTCAACAGGGGAAGTTGAATCAAAGACATGTAAAATGGGTTGAATACATGCAGAACTTTACTTTTGTAATTAAGCATATTTCTGGAACTGCTAACAAAGTTGCTAATGCTTTGAGCAGGAAATGTTTGTTGTTGCAGGAGTTCTGAGTCAAAACACTGGGTTTTGATGATCTCAGGGACATGTACAAAGATGATCCAGATTTTAAGGAGGCGTATGAAGTAGCTGAGAATCCAATTCTCAGGGACATAAGTCAATGGACAGAATACATAATCCATGAAGGATTACTATTTAAGGGTAATCAACTATGTATTCCAAAGGGCTCCATGAGGGAGAATCTGTTGAAGGAGAAACACAATGGAGGATTGGCCGGACATTTCGATCATGACAAGATGTTCTCAAAGTTAGCCAGGAATGAGAGCAGATGTCAAAAGATTCATGGACAGATGTAGAATTTGTCAGCATTCAAGAGGAAAGAGGCAGAATACAGGCTTATATCAACCGTTACCCATACCAGAGAGGCCATGGGATGCAGTAAGCATGGAATTCATATTGGGGCTGCCAAGAACAGAAAGAGGGTTTGACTCGATCTTTGTGGTGGTGGATAGATTTTCTAAGATGGCACACTTTATACCATGTTAGAAAACTAGTGACGCAACTCACATTGCGAATCTGTTTTTCAAAGAAGTCATTCGACTTCACGGCTTACCAAGGAGCATAGTTTCAGATCGAGACACCAAGTTCGTGGGACACTTTTGGAGAACCTTATGGAAAAAGATAGGAACAAACTTGTCATTCAGTTCAGCTTATCATCCTCAGACGGATGGACAAACATAAGATGTGAATAGGAGCTTGGGAGACTTGTTGAGGAGTTTGGTCACTGAACATCACAGTCAGTGGGACAATATTCTACCACAGGTGGAATTTGCTTATAATGATTCCATCAATAGAAGCACGGGGTAGAGTCCATTCCAAATTGTTTATGGGACACAACCAAGAGGAGTATCTGAACTGAGGGATTCAGAACGGGATGAGATAAGAAGTGCTAGTGCATAAGATTTTTCCGAAGCAATGAAGGAACTTCACAGCCAGGTGAAGGAACAATTGCAGAACTCAAGCCAAGAGTATAAGCACAGAGCAGATCAACATAGGAGACAACTTCAATTTGAGGTTGGTGATTTGATTCTGGCACATTTGAGAAAGAAAAGGTTCCTGAAGGGGACATATAACAAACTGAAGATGAAGAAGATCAGACCATGTAAGGTCTTGAAGAAATTTGGGGCAAATGCTTATGAGATTGAATTACCTGATGGGATTGGAATTTCTCCGATATTCAACATCTCATATTTGTACCCTTACAAAGCCGAGGAAGCAGAAGCCGGTAGTGAACAACCAGAGGTTCAATGGACAAAGCAAATGCCAGTTGCAGAGAAGCCACATATGGAAAGCATACTGGACAAAAGAGTTAGTAAGAGGACCAGGCGAAAGTAATATTTTAAATACTTGGTCAAGTGGAAGGGACATCTAGTTGAAGATGCCAGCTGGGAGAATGAAGTAGAGATCCAGAAGCATGGACAGACCGTGCGAGAGCTCATGGACAGGAGCCAATGAAAATTTTCAAGCGAGGGAGTATGATGCAGGAGCATCGCCAACAACAAGCGAGTGTGGGGCAAGCGCCAATGCATTTTGGCACATGATGAATTGTTTGAAATGTTTTGAAGTTTGATACGCCAAACTTAAATGAAACAATTAAGAAAGGGATTACTTGTAGATTGTAATCATACCTTGAGCGTCTTACTCTCTTCTGAAGGATTAAGAGGCATTTATGCTAGTAAATGTAAGTAGGTAGACTTGAATTCTTAGATTAGACAGTTTTAGGAGCCGGAGAGAAAACAAATATAGACACCCTCACTTGTATCATTGTAACATTAGCATGATCAATAGAGCATAGAGAAGAAGAAGCAGAATGCTGTGTAGGAGAACCCATGTACATAAGTTCTGAGATTAATATATGAAGCTTTGATCCAGACTCATGGTGTTCAAATACTTTATGTGTACGCATGATTGAATGTTATGCTCATGATTGTTTTACTCTTTCTGATATNAGTGGAATTAGTGCACTGATGATGGACACAGTGAAGAAGAGACACAAGTCTTTTCACTGGACAGAAGAGGCTGAGAAAAGTTTTAATTTGTTGAAAAGGAAAATCATGGAACAACCAATTTTGGTTTTGCCGGATTTTAAAAAGACATTTCAGGTAAAGTGTGATGCAAGTGGATTTGCAATAGGGGCAGTCTTGAGCCAAGAAGATAGGTCGATAGCATACTTCAACGAGAAGTTGAATGAAGTGAAAGTGAAATACTCCACGTATGATAAGGAGTTCTATGCTATTATTCAGGCATTGAAGAAATGGAGACACTATTTTATTCCTAAGGAGTTTGTTTTATACAGTGACAATCATACTTTGCAATTTGTGACTCAACAGGGGAAGTTGAATCAAAGACATGTAAAATGGGTTGAATACATGCAGAACTTTACTTTTGTAATTAAGCATATTTCTGGAACTGCTAACAAAGTTGCTAATGCTTTGAGCAGGAAATGTTTGTTGTTGCAGGAGTTCTGAGTCAAAACACTGGGTTTTGATGATCTCAGGGACATGTACAAAGATGATCCAGATTTTAAGGAGGCGTATGAAGTAGCTGAGAATCCAATTCTCAGGGACATAAGTCAATGGACAGAATACATAATCCATGAAGGATTACTATTTAAGGGTAATCAACTATGTATTCCAAAGGGCTCCATGAGGGAGAATCTGTTGAAGGAGAAGCACAATGGAGGATTGGTCGGACATTTCGATCATGACAAGATGTTCTCAAAGTTAAACGAGTCATATTTTTGGCCAGGAATGAGAGAAGATGTCAAAAGATTCATGGACAGATGTAGAATTTGTTAGCATTCAAGAGGAAAGAGGCAGAATACAGGCTTATATCAACCGTTACCCATACCATAGAGGCCATGGGATGCAGTAAGCATGGACTTCATATTGGGGCTGCCAAGAACACAACGAGGGTTTGACTCGATCTTTGTGGTGGTGGATAGATTTTCTAAGATGGCACACTTTATACCATGTTAGAAAACCAGTGACGCAACTCACATTGCGAATCTGTTTTTCAAAGAAGTCATTCGACTTCACGGCTTACCAAGGAGCATAGTTTCAGATCGAGACACCAAGTTCGTGGGACACTTCTGGAGAACCTTATGGAAAAAGATAGGAACAAACTTGTCATTCAGTTCATCTTATCATCCTCAGACGGATGGACAGACATAAGATGTGAATAGGAGCTTGGGAGACTTGTTGAGGAGTTTGGTCACTGAACATCACAGTCAGTGGGACAATATTCTACCACAGGCGGAATTTGCTTATAATGATTCCATCAATAGAAGCACGGGGTAGAGTCCATTCCAAATTGTTTATGGGACACAACCAAGAGGAGTATCTGAACTGAGGGATTCAGAATGAGATGAGATAAGAAGTGCTAGTGCATAAGATTTTTCCGAAGCAATGAAGGAACTTCACAGCCAGGTGAAGGAACAATTGCAGAACTCAAGCCAAGAGTATAAGCACAGAGCAGATCNTCGAGTTGTGGAGAAATCTCAGGAGGGATAGAGTCTTCGAAGTCGTCGAAGAGAAGCTCAAGAGGGCTAGTGCCTTGAAGTGTTGTAAGAAGGCGCAGCGACGTTGTTTTGCAGGTGGATAAGTTTCGTGAAAGAACACTTTGTTCATTTCACAGGAATCGTCAAGGAGGAATTGGACGGTCATAATTCTCCGTGAAGAATTCGCGAAGTCCTGAGAGCCGTCAAATCTTACAGAAGAGTAAGGAGAGTTACGACGAGTGTTTTTCTAAGTGCAAGCTCAGGAGAAAGTGGGTCGTAGGATCTGAGCCAACAAGGGTCATTGGATCACTCGCATAATGTCATTTCGTGGATTCGCAAGTTGAAGGTTTAAAACCTTTGCATCAATATTCGCGAGGTCACGGAAGGCAAAGTCCCGAAATAGTGAGAGAATCTGAGTCATTCGTTGGAAGGAGGACACGTGTCGCGAGATCCTCTCTATCGGGGATTCAAACATCGGGGTTCAGAAAAGGAAGTCCGTCGACTTCACGAGTGGCGAAGTCGTGAGAAGATCGGGACCGTCCATTCGAAGAGGACAGGTGGCAAAGATCTAGGGATCTTGTGAACTCGAAAGTTCATAGGGTGAGAGCCCAAGAGTTGGGTGCTCCAAGTCGTGAAGTCGCAAAATCACGAGGAGCGAGGATAACCGTTGGATCCAGGTCACGAGAGGACCATTGGATCAGAAACCCCATCGCCTATCGTTCCTTCGGGGGTTTGAAGGTTGAGAGGAGTCACTTTCGACATCAGAAGTCGCGAAGTGCCAAGAGTGGAGGCTCGTGTGGACATGTGGCAGAGCCATAAGGTGGGGCCCGCATGATAGATAGACAGACACACGTCACCTAGAGAAGGGAGTCAATGCTTCGTTGATTTCTCGCATCTCAAGGATTCGCGGGATAAGAGTGTGAAGGCTCGACGCTTCAACCTGCGAGGTTGCGAATAGCAAAAAGCATCAAGGAAGGAGTCAGCCCAGCATTGACTTATCGCGTCTCGGGAGATCGCAACAGGAGGGCACGAGAGTTCGACCCACGAACTCACGAAGGTGCGAGTTTCAAGAGGCACTGGTATTTAAGACCTAACCTA
>JZKD02S2204314.1:13541-27929 GCA_000966675.3 Picea glauca | reverse complement strand
AGTAAACTCTGAATTTGATCAAAGAATGAAAGACAAGTTTACAAACTCAATAAAACAGAATGTAAACAGAGAAATCACCTCCAAAATACCAAATATCAACTTCGATTCAAAAAAATGTTCTTTTCAAGATGTCTCTCTTACAATCCGTTTCAGGTATTTATACAAACAAAAATGCCCCTTTAATCTTATAAAAAGATTTAATTGAAGCGGTGATGGTGTCTCGTGGCCTGCAAAGATTAAGACAGCCACCATTTAAGCTATGTAAAACAAAATTGTAATCGGTGGTTAATCTTCGAGTCTTAAAGGGTCAAGACGGCCACTGATTCACCGTTTGGACAAAGACGGTGAAATGAGTGAAATGATTACATCCTGACATGCTCCAGGTTCGTGAAACCTTATTATTTTAAATATGATTGTCGTGAGTACTCCGTAAGAATAATTAATCCCTCCATTGTATTTATATAAATAATGGCTATCATGCAGCTTAATTTCTTGTTTCTGTGTTTGTTTTGGGTTTCTTCTTGTTGCACAGTGCAACCGCAGACGACTTTCGACTGGTGGTACATAGGATCAACCTTCGCACCTTCCCCTCTGGTTCAGACCTCAAGGGCCCGGTTTTCTTGAATCATGGCGTTTTATCTGTGAGTTTCATGTATTTCCAATTGACTAAAGTAACCCATGTAAACTTGGATTTGTTATGGATTGTGGTTGATAAGAACCTTTCATTCCTTCGGGATAGATTTATATTGGTAAAAGCAAGTTCAGAAGATTATAGATTATGGTAAAAGCAATTGCAAAACATTATAAGATAAATACATTTCATTTTCTTTTATACACATCTACACAAGAAGTCTTAAAAAAAAAAAAAAATGCATCCCAGGAGAGGAGGAGGAGAAATCCTAACAATCAAAATATTCACTCTCGATCACCCATTACAAATTCCCACTATGATAAGATAACAACGTGCCTTAAGATAACCTGTTACTTTTTGTTTTATAGGTGCAACATCCCTTGGTGCGATCAACGGAGTTATGATCAACGGCTCTGGATAGCTCGCGGAGGTGGGTACCCTGTAGCTCATCAGTTTAAATCATTGATTTTTTTTCCGGCTCTTATGCTATACGCGCAATTGCCCTAGTTCTCTTCGTTGGATCCACCACTAACCGATGTTGTTAGAGCAACAGAGTCAACATTCCTTGTCCCGGGAGCAGATTATGCTCTCCGCGTCCCAGCCCTTGTTCTCTTCGTTGGATGGACCAGCATTAGATGTTAGAGGAACAGAATCGACATTCCTTGCCCTGGGTGCAGATAAGGATCCGGTTCCAGTCGTGGCAGAGGCCATTGCAGAGCTAGTAACTCGGGTTTATGAACCAGGGTCAATCCCCATAACCTAATCCGGAAGAGATCGCGAATAAGGGTGTTAGCTATGGTTCACACAGCTTGGTTATATTATATTATTTTTCATTGCAGGAATCTAACCGCCCTAAAAAAACACGACATGTAATCACTGGAAGTGGAAGCCATGCACTGGAACGTGGAACTTATACACTAAATCCAATCACCAATAATCGAAACTTGGAAGCCATGCATGCACTGTTCCATGGGAAAGTGAGCGTGGCTGCAACGAAACCACGTGGCAGCGTGAATGTTGATACCCTCTCAAATTTTTTATCCTAGTATTACGTTTTGAAGATACTTGAACCTTTATATTTTATTGGTTTAACTTTAATATTAATAAATTTATAATATATTATAAAAAATTTATTTAATAATTAAGTAAATACACCTATTGATAATGGGCAGATTTAATAGGGGTTTAGTGCTTAATAAGTTTTATATGAACAGGATTAAATATGGCTGGAATATTCTTAGTAGTCACACAAAATAAATGTCTATGATTTCAATCATTAACTTTCTAGTTATTATAAAGACATATGTTTATGTGTTTACTTTTTTACATTTATCTAATCATATTTAAAAATTACTGTGATAGTTAACTGATTACCTAAGTGATTAATAGAAATTAAAATATTAACACCAGATAAATAAAGGGCAACAGTTTATTTGTTAATCAATAATAAAATTTAATAAATTCTTTACCAGCTAGTGTATATCTATATCAATAAATTAGAACATTTGAATCTAACAAAATGTCTTATAAATAGGATGAAAAAGATTTATAAGGAAGTCTATGTTCAAGCTCGTGTATTGTAGATATAACCACCTGCTGAAACATATCGAGTCTATGTTGCAACAACAGAGGAAGTGGATAGTAACCAGGTATAGCTTACGAGGATCACAACTGCTTTTATGGATCCAGGTATTTCCATCTTCCACGCTCTAACTGCAATCTATATATGAATCAGATACTGCAAATTTCAGTATAAACCCTAAGAATGATAGCCTGCGAAAACAAGTCGGCATGTGAGTTTGTTTCAATAGGTATATCGTTACAAGCAAGCTTGTGTGCAGAGTAGTTCACAGTGGTAGGTTGGTTGGCAATTCGTGATGGTTTAGTTAAAAAATATTCGCATAATCTGAATCAATAATCTAATGAAGAAGAATAAATTTACACTGATCAAATGACTTAATAAAGTGAACAATAAAAAAAATATTACTGGATAGATTTGAGGTTGATGTGCCATAAAAAAATATTCGCATAATCTGAATCAATAATCTAATCTAATTAAGAACAATAAATTTATAGTGATCAATGATCAATTGACTTAATAAAGTGAACAATGAAAAATATCTTACTTGTGGAGTGATTAATATCTGAACGCATGTGAATGCTTGAATAATCAATGTGAACAATGAAAAAAATCTTACTGGTGTAGTGATTAATATGTTAACGCATGTGAATGCTTGAATAATCAGCATCAGCAATGCATTTAAAAAGGGTGTAGGTTAACTAGATAAAAAAAAAAATGGGTTTGAATTAGGTTAGATTTTCAGGAGTGGTCTAAGTTTAGCATGTATCAAAGTTTTATGCATTTAAGAATTTAAAGTATTTTAAAATTCTACTTTAAGAATTTTGTCTCATTTTAAACTAATTCAGATGTTACGAAAATAGATCAAAATTCTAAATTAACCTGAAAGATAATAGAGGGTGGAAGGGCAGGCATTAATAGATAAAGTTTACTAATAATAAACTTTATCTATTAATGCCTCTCCCCCTCCCATCCTATAGAGAGTGGGATGGAGGAGCATTATTAGAAAAAAATTTTTATAATAAAACAATTTTTCTAATAATGCCTCCCCTTCCACCCTATAAAGAGTGGGAGGGCGAGCATTAACGTAAATAAATAATCAGCATTACTTAAATAATGCACATTGCATTTTAAAAGTCTAACAACCTGGATCGATATATAGACACAGAATCTTCGTACATTCTGGATGGACCATTGTTATTTATCTTTCCATTGAGGCACATGCGTGTCCTTGCAGGTCACACGCAGAGCTTGATGTACTCTTTTAAAGTGTTCTGAACTAAATTGGCGTTGAGAAGGATTGTTTCGATCCCGTGTCCAGAGTTGTCCTGAGTATTGACGTTAGATCTTCGAAAACCACATCGATCGAATATTTTTTTGCACTGTTACACAATACCAGGATCCGTGGCGTATTTGAACTGCAGTTTTTCTTCAAGGAAAGAATAATTACAATTAATTCTGATATTGAAGAAGAACGGAGCTTGATGCGATCTCTTTCACATTTGGCCTTGCTATTTCAAACACGGTAGGCGTATTGCACCATAACATTTAATGCTTTTATTCAAAAAAATCTTATATTCATACCGGGTAGTATTATTGATGTTTACAGTTAGATACCTTTTATTTGTTTTTATATTATAATACTTTGTATCTGATCCATTATATATATATATATACTAATTCGGAGTCTATAATATAGATTTGTTTTGATTTTAAGATATATATATATATATATATATATACTAATTCGGAGTCTATAATATAGATTTGTTTTGATTTTAAGATCAAATTATCATAGTGATTATCATTAAGTTAGTTATAATATTATAAATTATAAATTAATACTAAATTTAAATACTAATTTTTATTTCTAAAATATGAAAAAATTATGATAAAGATTTTAAAATCATATTAATATATATTAGTAACAACTACATTTATCTGTGGTGTACTAGAGAAAAAAAAGATGAGACGAGACGAGTCTTCGCGGCTAGGGCCCAAACCCTAGCTGCCTCGCTCTCGTATTCGAGTGCAGGAAGTGATCTGCAGCAGCCGAGAGCAGCCGAGCACCCAGGGTTCGACACCCATTGATGTCCCCAAACTTCTTAACGCATTTTGGAGTCGCAGTCTGGTCCAGGGCAGCGGAATGGTGTAGCAGTGTTTTGCCTGAGCGTATGCTCGCGATTTGGAGAAGCGGTTTTGGTGTTTCAGCGTATTGTTTTGTTGCAGGGACGCGTCTAGCAGTGACCAGGGTCTATAGGGCGCGGATCAACCCCACGGCAGCACCTTCAGAGGGTCCTTGCGAGGCCTGAGACCGCCTACGGGACTGCATGCGGGTGGGTACAGTGGTATCCTTTACGATTTGATCTTGTTTGCAGGAGGTCAGCTACGATGGCCCCAGATCTAAACGCCGAGAAGGGAAAAGATCCATTGGAAGCATTCAAGGCGCTAGTTCGTTCGGCAGGCCCCAAACCCAAGCCTTCTCTCTCGTCCAAGTTTGTTAAGAAGATGGAGGAGATCCCCTCTCTGGAGCTAACTCCGGAGAAGACTTGCTCTCTTGCCCTCCGTCTAGCAGAAACGTCCCTCATCGAAAAGTTTACTGGGCTATGGCCTAGCCCCAAAGCGGTGGAGGCATGGACGAATGACTATTGGAAATCACTGATAAAGGGAAACGTTTCTCTGTTTGCAGTAGGCAGGGGTTTCTTTGTCTTCAGTTTCTTGAGCAAAGAGGACTGTGATCTAGTCTTCAGATCTGGGCCCTATTTCATGGGGTCGAGAGGACTTTTCTTAGCCCCYTGGACTCCTGACTTCAATCCCGAAGCTGAGATTACCGCAGCTCCTATATGGGTTAGGCTGCCTCTTCTACCCTTGCATCTCTGGGGGATAGAATCTCTGGAGGACATCGGAAATAAGCTTGGGCGTTACGTGGACAAAGCAGAACCGAAAGGGGACCAGTATACCTGCGCCCGCATTTGTGTTAAGGTTAACCTCGAGAAAGGTCTTACGGAATCCATTAAGCTCTCCCTGGGGGATTGGAGCCATATCCAAGAGCTGGACTACAAGCAGATTCCTTTCAAGTGGCTCTGATGCCATGCTTACGGCCACTTCGCAAGAAACTGCCCCAAAGCTGCTGAGGAACCAGGTCCAGTCAAAGAAGACGCCTTTCAGCCCGTAGCAAACCGACGAAGGCAGTCAAAGCGAAAGGAACCTCTAGACCAAGCCCCGAAGGCCACTCAGTCAACAGAGGCAACCCTAGAAAATAACAACAAATTTGATGCGCTAAAGTAAGACGAAGCCCCAGAATCAGCAGAAACAGCAGTAAAGGATGATCCTCCGGCAGACGAAAGCCTTCCGGAAGCCCCCCCCCCAAAGCCTGTAGCAGCGAGAAAGATTCGGGCTCCAGATTCGGAAGCTCAAGAAGGACGGATTACAACCCCCTCTAGCGGCTCTGGGGGAACTTCAGAACCTGAAGACAACTCAGTTCTGTCTCCGCCCCTTACCCGAGGGCGAAAGACCAACAAAGCACGCAGAGAAAAGGAGGCGGCCTCCAACATTTCTTTAGGATCTCAGAAAAAGATGCACCCCTTCATTAAGGGGAAAACTTCAGTCCCATTGGAATAATGCTTTGCTTCTGTCTTTTGCTATGCTCACAGTTTGTGAGAATTTACTCATGTACGCACTTTTTGTCTTACTCTCGAATTAGCTCAAGGAGCAAAGGGAACTGGTCTCCCAAGACATTCACTAGAAGGTTGGCAGCACTGTCAGAGGTCACCAACCTTCTTCGGATTTGTAAACTCCAGATTCTGGCTGGCCAGAATGCCGATTAATGCAACATAACCGTTTTTGTCAGAAAAAAAAACAACTACGTTTATCTAAAAAGTGGTTGATATAGGTTTATAGGCATCATTAATTTTAAAAAGGTAGAAAATAGAGTGTGTAGAGTATATCAACCACTTTTTACATAAATGTGGTTACTACTACTTGAAAACAGACATGTATGGACACAACCATGAATATATTTATACATTTTAAATGTAATAATTAAGTATTAAAATAAAATAATTCATATAGTTAATATTGTTATTAATTAAATAAATTAATAATAATAATAATAATAAATGAGTAATAATATTATTAATAATAATAAATTATTATTTAATTATTAATATTTTTTAAATAATAATAAATTATTAAAAATTAATTAATTTAAATTATATAATAATGTTTAAAATACTAAATACATTACTCTCTTAAGTTTTAAATGTATAAAAAAAATAAAAGATTAATGCAATTTATAAATTAATGTATTAAAATATTATTCTTTAATGTATTATTGTATTAAATAATTAATAAAAATCCATTTATATATTACTTATAAAAACATTTTTTAATTAATAAATGCAATTATAAAGTATGTATAGATCAATAAAGTCGATAGATTAATTAGGCTTTAGTGGACGTTAATCATCATCATACATTATTAAGTTATTAAAATATTATTAATAAATACATATATAAAATATCTATATATTAGATATTTTTTTAAAAATATTGTAAAATACAATAATACATTAAAGTAATAAAGGATTACCAATACATGAATCTATAAAGCATCTATATATTAATAAAATTATAAAATTATAAAAAATACAGTAATGTATTAATTAAATAATATTATTAATTTATTTATAAATTAAATTTTTGAAAGATTAATATATAATTAGTAAAGTTACATTATTAATAGAGTATTATTTAATTAATACATTATAAATAAACTAATAAAATATTAAAATATTATAAATAATAGATTAATAATATATAAAATAATAAATACATTAGTCATAAATCAATAAATGTATTAAATAAATAACTTTATTATTTAATCTATTAATTAATATATATATTCTATTACTTTATTAATTAATATATGTAATGTAATATATAGTTTAATAATGTTGTAGGGGTGTAGACCTATTGGCAAGTGTCATGTAAATGGAAGGAAATATGTAAAAAGAGGTCTCAAGTGTCGTGTAAATGGAAGAAAATATGTAAATATTGTTGTTGAATTGTAGTAAAGTTTAATGTGTTATTTAAATAATACATTAATAATTTATAAATTAATGTTTAAAATATATATTAATGTGTTAAATGATTAAATGTATAAAATAATAAATAATGTAATGTGATATATAAATTAAAGTATTAAAACATTAATTTATAATATAATGTATGAATATTAATTAATTAATAAAAATATATTATTAATAAATTGATAAAATATTAAAGTAATAAAAAAACATATTAATAATGTATATAATAATGTATAAAATATTAAAATCGTGGATGGGGTGACATGTTGTGCATCAAAGCCACTTGGGATGGAGCCAGGCCTGGTTATAAATGAGGGAGGCCGACTCCCATTCCCTCAACATTAAGGATGGGAGCTGGCCCCAACCACCAATTCCACAACAGGGGACTTCTCCCCCCCGTCAGTAGTCCGAAGATGCAATCAGTTAAAGTGGGAGAGTTAATGGAGGAGCATGTCTCGTCACTCCATCCACTTATGAACAATCCTCGGCATGGATTCATCTAGTTTGATTTTGGCGAGCACCAGATAGGCAATTGTGAGCTCTGGTGCAGCCACCAATTCCAATGCTGTGAGAACGAGGGAAGCCACACTGTGGCTCTGCCCGGTACACCCTTTCTGCTCATCAGAAGAGGCATCAACAAATGGAGCGTGCATTTTCTATGGCCTAGAATCAACTCGCGTGTAAGGAAAAATTTGTTAGAATGCCTCCCGTGGTGTATGTGGAGGAGGTCTTCTCGGAGGAGCCAATTCAGGCTCCTCTGGAGCATCTTCTCTTCACTGTGATCGATAACTGGAAGCAACCAAGTAGCCTCCTGGGGGAAGCCACCATGGGTGCCACTATGGAGTAGCAAAGCTGCAACACAGGGGACGTGCAATTGGAAGAGTTTCCCAGTTTCTAGATAGAGGAGGAGACTTCGGAGGAGTTGGATTCTCTGAATGTTGCACCTGTAGTTGGATACACCTCGACTAAAGGCATGGAGAATGACAAGGAAAATAAGATAGAGTCACAAGGTCAGAGAATAGACATGGAGCAGCAGAGCGAGGCAACACCAAGAAAGACCGCAGAGAACAAGTCAGGTGGCATGTCGAGGGAGGGTGGGAAGCTCCTCGCACCACCTCCCATCTCTTCAATGCAGGAATAGTGGCGTGTCCCACCGCCATTCTTCCACCTAGAGCATCTTGAATTGATGTTTGATTTAAGGAGCCAGATGGTGGACCAAGTCCATTGTGGCACCCTCATGAGCCATCCTCTGGATACGCTATACGACGCCTTATCCAACACGCCAATAGGGCAGAGATGCCCAACCTATGCGTAGCCTTTCGTGATGCCAGCTAGGGAGGGAGCACATTGTGAAGATGTTGACATGGCCACCTTTGATGCCACCGAGTAATTTCCTATGGTTATGCTTCTGGTTATGGTCTAATTGCTTATGGTTATGCTTCTACTTATGGTTCTAGAATAGGTGAAGACCGTTTTGTCATGGTGTAAGCTAGCTATAGTTTCTAAACTTCTGGTTACTGTTCAAGTTCTGGGATGTCATCCGTCTTGGTTTCCTACAGGTAGGACAGATAGCAGACCACCTATTTTTGACAAGGATAGTATTGACTGCTATTTGTTCTGATTTATGGAACAAGTGGAAGCCTAGACATAGTTGTATTTTTTTTGGTACTTAATATAGCAAAATCTACCTCTCTTTTTTACTTAAAAAAAAATGTGTAAAATATTAAATACATTAATGTGGTAAACCATTAAATGTATTAAATAAATATCTTAATTAGTAAAAATATATTATCAAGTTCTAATCAAAATAGTATTTAACTAATTAATTCATTAATATAATATCAAAAAATTAATAAAATATTAAAGTAATACAAAAAATACATTAATGATATATATAATAATGTATAAAGAATTACCCCGGATGGGGTGACACGCGGCACAGAAGACATGCCACCCGGACTCGCACTCGGTGTTGGTTTAATAGCTGATGATCGCCACCCTCGCGCGACATTTAACGATGATGGACGGCCATAGCAGAGGACAGGCGAAGGAGGTACTCCTCCCTCGCGTGACAATTAACCCCCCAGGCGCACTTGAATTCATAGCTATTATGGATGGATGGAGGATTAGGCAGTTTGATTATTGTTTTTACTTTGAGCCCGAGCAACAGAGGAAGGCTCCTGGTGCGGCAACGACAGGGTCACTTACAACCTTCTATCTGCATTCAGGGGAGACTCTCCAGGGCTGGTGGCCTACCAACGCTCAGCACTCGCCGCCACTCTCGAATAGGTTCTCTTCTAACCCAGCTTGACATTTGACAGGCGTTTGCTTTGTTATAATGGTTAGGAGACAAGGAAAACCTCGTCGGGGCTCTGCCTGGGAAGCGCACAAAGCGTAGAGGCGCCGGGAGGAGGAGCTTGAACGGGCCTTTCCTTTGGCCTCTTCCATCCTCAGGAATAAGGCACGGGTTGAGAGGAGGGCGATGCTCAACACCATCGTCAAACAAGGAGCTGGCTGCAACAGGACTGAGAAGGAGAACGAGCCACTGGATTTGTTTTCTGGATGTGTTGTGGAGGAGGACCCATCAATGGGGGACCTGCCATGTAATGAGAAGCCAAGCGCCATGGAGACGCTCAGCAGGCAGGACAACAAGAGCGCCCTGACAAAGGACGACGACCTTCCTGGCTGCATGGTGGAAGAAATTCCATGGATGGGTGACCTGCAAGTCACAGATGCTAAGAAGATGGTGAAATTTGAGACGGTAACGGTGCAAAGGAAGATAGTGGTTGACATTGGCGAAGTTGTGGACCGGCAGACTGCTCCTCCTAGTGTCCTGGGTGGCGGAACGCATGGTCCCCTCCTCAGCGATGAACACCTGGCCTTGGTGTTTGAGCTCCGTAGCCACATTGCGGACTTGGAACACAAGGCTCTCATCATGGGCTAGCGTATTGATTTGCTCCTCGACGCGCTCTCCGGGGCCCCAACTCAGCGCAAGTGCCCCCTGTGCATGTAGAGTTTTGCCATTTCGACGGGAAATGGAGGGAGCAACACATCACCGGGTGACTAGGCTGCCATGTTTTCCAGGTTTTTTGTCTTTATGTGTAATTGCTATAGGTTTATCTGGACCACTGGCATCTGCCCTGGTTTCCCACGGGCAGGGCAGATGTCTCGTTTCTTAATGTATTATTGTATAACTGCTAGATGTTTCCCAATAATGTTGGTTTCCGATTACCGGCATCATTTTTAGGTAACTGTAGCTATGAAGCTGTTTACTTTGTCAAAGTTTTGAGATAATATAATATAGCAGGTACTACACCTTTTTTATTTAAAAAAAAAATGTATAAAGAATTAAATACATTAATGTGTGGTAAACCATTAAATGTATTAAATAAATAGATTAATAGTGTAATGTAGTGATTAAGTAATACTATTAATTAATTTATACTATTATTTATTATTTATTGATAAATGAAAATATTAAAAGATTAATATATAATGGAATGTATGAATATTAATTAATTAATTAGTAAAAATCTATTATATATTATTAATTAAAGTATAATATAATTAATTAAAACATTTATATACTATCAATAAATTAATAAAATATAAAAGTATTATAAATAATACATTAATAATATATAGAATAATGTATCAAATAATAAATACATAAATGCTTTAAATCATTAAATGTATTAAATAAATAGTTGTATAATTTAATTTATTAATATATTATTAATATATAACGTAAAGTTTTATTAATTAATTTATGTAATTTTATAAAAAAATATTAATAATGTAAGTTATTAATTAATTAATTTATTAATAAATCGCTAAAGTATTAAAATTAATTGATTAATAATACTTAAATAAAATATAAATATATTAATAAAATAAAAATACATTTATCTTATAAAATATTATAAGATAAACATTTTAATGCACTTATAATAGATTGATGTATTATTTAAATAAAACACTAATCATATATAAATGCATGTATAAAATGATAAAAACAATAACATTAATATGTTCAAAACATTGTTAAATAAATGAAAGTGTATTCTATTTATAAATTAAAATATTGATGATGATGATGATGATGAGGATGATGATGATGATGAGGATGATGATGATGATGATTAATGTCCACTAAGACCTAATTGGTCTATCGGACCTTAAGAGGGTAAGTGATTACTTGTGATTCTTTAGAATTTTGTTTCTATGCTCGAAAAACATTAAGAGAAGCTTTCCAAGATCACCATATTTTTTTTTGAGTTAAGAGGTTAGGAAGGTTGGTAGTGTGATCAATATTTTGAAAATGAGATATAACATGGGTATAGGCTGGACAATCTAAGATAACATTTTTTTCATCTTCAACCTTCTTAGCATCACAAAGTTGACACACTCTTTCATCCCATGGCATTTTAGGAATCGACCAATGCCCAGTTTCACTATGAAGCTCGTGAGAATTTGTTCTTATCTTAGCAATGTTTATTTTTTTCTTTACACTTGGCAAAATAGATAGATAATTTTGATCTTCTAGATTAGGGTTGATTACATCTTTATAATACCTTGATTTTCTTATTTCCTCTAACTCTTTATCACACCACATTTTCTCCTTTAATTTTGATTTGAAATTTTTTTTAATCGCATCTTTTTTTTGCAAAATGGTTTCTTCCATGATTTCCCAATAGTTTAGCCAAGACCAAACGTCTTTATGCCATCCTCACTTGATTCGATGGTGGTTATGACTTGATTTGAATCAATTTTAGGTAGCCTCTTGTCTTCCATGTTGTTTAAGTTGTTCTTATACATTAGGTATCTAGTCATAGCCATGCTCTTAATGGGGGAGAGGCTTGTTTCTACGAAGAGGATGGGATAGGGCGTATTTCCTTTAATTTTGAGATTATAGGTTATAAAATTCTTTTGTATTTTCTCTATCTTTCTCCGAGATTCAAGAGAGATACTACAACCCTAGATTTCACATCCATAAAGAATAACATGTGTAACAAGAGTCTCAAAGAGGTGTTTCTTCTTATCCCAACTCCAAAGATCAGTTGATTTACAATTGTTTTCAAACCCATAATAAGCTTTCCATCCCCCAATAATCATTTTCTCAATGCTAGAATTCCAATTGAGCTTGTGGTGAATATCAATTCCAAGATATCTGTATGAAGTCACTTCCTCCAAGTTGTTGTTGTCATAAACAAAGGTATCATAAGGGATCTTACTGGATTTAATAATCATGACCTTAGTCTTATCAGTATTAACAGTCATACCCATATTGGAGCAAAAGTCCTTGAGGATTCTTAGTTGGATTTAAAGATCATGGGAACTCCTTGCCATAAGAACGATATCATCAACATCAAGAAGAATATTGATGACTATACCAGTGAGAGTAAGGCGGACACAACCTGTTTTTTCCAAGCATTCTTCTAACTTATCAATGTATATGCAAAAAAGGGTAGGGGACAAGGGGAAACCTTGTTTGACTCCAATATTTTAGTTAGTATCTTTTGACCAGCCCTCAGTGTTTTTAAACTTAGCAATAATGTTCGCATACATCCTTATTTCAGCAGCCCTCAACTCGAGAGGCACTTTTACCTCTTCCAACCTATTCCAAAGTTTTTTCCTATGAATCATGTCAAAATCTTTTCTAAAGACAACTAAACAACAAAAATATTGGTTTTAGTATTGTAAAACTCCTCTACAATGATCCTAAAGGTAACAAGATGGTCCACAGTTGAATGATATCTCCTAAACCCAGCCCAGCCTTTAGCTCTTTTATCGTTACTTTCTAGTCAAATGCTAATCTTCTTTTCCAAAATAATTCCATAAAGTTTGGCTAAAATCTGGCTAATCATAATGGTCCTATAATTAGAGGGAATGTTTTTATCCCCATTTTTAAAAATAGGAATAATGAGGCTTTGCATTCAGGGTTTAGGGAAGCCCTGCTTGATTGCTAAATTGAAGAGCTTGTGTATGTGAGGGATAAGGATTGGCCCTCCGATTTTAAAAATTTCATCTTGGTAGCCTTCAATGTCCTTAGCTTTCCAATTTGTGAGCTGCTTAACCCCGAACTCTATGTCATCTAAAGAAAAAACTTCTTCCTTTGTAGGGACAATAAGAATAGTGTCCATGGCATTAGGGAACTCGTAAAGACTTTTAAGGTAGGAATTCTAGTCCATTAAGGGAATCCTATTATTTTCTATAGTATTGCATTTTAGAATTTGGCTCCATAACTTCTTAGGATCCAACTTCTATAGTTGTGAAAGTTGCTCTTTCCTTTTATTGACATAGTATCTTTTTTTCCTTTTAATTAGGGCTTTGTACGTATTGATCTTATCGAGTTTTAAGGGATCATTAGAAGCATCCCTAATGGATTTCCTAGAAATTTTACATTCTTTATCATACCAAGGGTTGGTTGTTCCATTATTATTTTTATGGGACACCTCAAAAGAGAACTTGTTAATATAAGTGGAAAGGGTAGTTGTAAAATTATGATAGAGTTCTTCAATGTGTCCTTATAAGTTAGGAGGTTTAATTTACTATTTAAATACTTTAAGAAAATGTTAACTTTACTTTTGTCAAAGCACAAATTCCTTTGATTATCAGAATTCTCTTCAATGGTTCTCCTATGCATGGAAAATTTTAGAGTTAGGGTTAAAGGTTTATCATCAGAGTCAGGCTCATGGTCATTTAAAAGGTCAAAAGTTGTTATTTGGTTGGAAATGGGGATATCAGATATCACATAATATACAACACTACTACCTAACCCATGAATATAGGTCATTTGGTTGGAATTTGGCCACTTCACTACTCCATTGCAAATTATTAGTTCTTGAGAGCTGCAAAGCTTGACCAACTCAGTACCAAACAAATTCTCAATTAGGTCTTCAGAGCTTCTTTTGTTGCTATTAGATAAAACAAGTTCCTCATCTAGCCATAAATGATTATGGTTGGATTCATCGCTTAAAAGAGTAGCTTGTTTAGTTGTAGTCCTAGCATTAAAGTCTCCTAGAAGGAGGATATTACCTTCATTTTTCAAATTATAAATATCTTGTTCTAAATTATTATAGGGAAAA
>JZKD02S2204314.1:0-13491 GCA_000966675.3 Picea glauca | reverse complement strand
ATCATAGGACCTTTGCACCATGGAAAGCCACGACAATTCCAAAAAAGGATCCCAAGTGTCCCAAATTCCTATTTATTATTATCCTTCTGGTATTTATCCCTAACAATAGCTTTTCAATTTCTAATTATTGCCCATTTTCCTTCTTTCCTCGCTTCTTTTACCTTTTGAACTTCCTTCCTTAATTTAGCTTGGTCTTCGGGAATGAGGTCTTCATTTATAAATATTCCTGACCCTTTTAAACTAGGAGATTTACTAAGTATGCTATATTTATGGTCGTTATAACTTACTTTGACACGGATCAACCTATCCTTGTGATCAATTATTTTTCCTAGCCTCTTTGCTTTTATGAGGTAAGTTGTATCAATTTGTAATTTATTTTTTAATTCTTCTTTTACTATTGCTAGTGTATTCTCCTCGTATTGTTCTTTTATACCAAAAATTATGAGGTTCAAGGCTCTTTTGTTATGCTCATTGTCCAATTCGATTAGCTTATAAATTTCCTCTTTGATAGATTTGATATCCAATTCATGTATAAATTCATGCATAAAATAAATATATTAAATAAATTAAACAATAATTCTATTTATAAATTAAAGTATTAAAACCTTATAAAACTAATCATATAAAAAGGCATGTATAAAATCATAAATACATTAATTTTTTCAAATAAATATATTAAAAAAATTAAACATTAATTTTATTTATAATTTAAATATTAAATAAATATATTAAAAAAATTAAACATTAATTTTATTTATAATTTAAATATTAAAAAAATATATTAAAAAAATTAAACATTAATTTTATTTATAATTTAAATATTTAAACATTATGAAATGTATTGATTAATTAATATTAATATATTAATATATTAATTATTAAAAGTATATTTATATTTCATTATGGGATAAGTACATTAATGTAGTTATAATAGATTAATATATTATTTAAACAATACATTAATCATATAAATTAAAATATTAAAACATTATGAAATGAAATGTAATGATTAATTAATATTAATATATTTATGTATTAATTATTAAAAATATATTTATATTACATTATGAGATAAGTTCATTATTGTAGTTATAATAGATTAATATATTATTTAAACAATACATTAATCATATAAATTAAAATATTAAAACAGTATGAAATAAAATGTATTGACTAATTAATATTAATATATTTATATATTAATTATTAAAAATATATTTATATTATATTATGAAATAAGTACATTAATGTAGTTATAATAGATTAATATATTATTTGAACAATACATTAATCATATATAAATGAAGGTATAAAATAATAAATACAAAATGTAAATGAAGGTATAAAATAATAAATACAAAATGTGTTGAAGTATTTTTTAATACTTTAATTAATATATTGATTAAACATAAATAAAATATAAAAATAATGATAAATAAAATATAAAAATAATAAAGTATTATAAATTATTTTATTTTTTTAAGTAAAAAGAGTTGGAGCCTTTATATTAACAGTGGCAAAATAAAGTGCTGTGGCGGGTGCCAGCGGTCCCGCCTGGGAAGGAAACCGAGACAGCTGGACAGCCCTGTCCCTGTGGCATACTAGTTACAGGGAATGCTGTAAAGGGCAAAATAGGCATTGCTAACCCCTGCCCGTAGGAAACCAGGAGTAGCCTCTAGCAGCATAAGTCTATTGTTTTTATCTATGACTGAGACATAAGAAAAACTGACAGTCCATCGACATAGATTAAGTAAACAAAACCATAAACAAGGGCCGGGTCGAAACATCAGATAACCTCTGTGCCAGTTGGAGTGTCGTGGTCCGCAGTGTGCCTCCATCGCGCTGGAAATGCCTAGGCTTTGCCACATGTCGGGCATTGTTTTTTCGGCGTAGCTCATGAATGCACCGCAAAAAACATGTCCAACCTCTGCTCCAGCCGCATGATGCGAAAAGTCTGGTCGTCGAGTAGAGTCCGCACCTCAAAGATGAGGTTGAGATAGCCTTCGTCGGCCAAGGGTGGCTGCGCCTGCGTGGTGTCTGCGGTCGTGCCGTGCTTGTTGCCTTCACTGCCTGCTCTGTCAGGTTCAAGAGGGGCTTCCTCCTCGATGTAGCAGGGAGAGTAATGTTCTTCTTGACTGGGGCCACCCTGAGAGCTCGTTCCAGCAACCAATCCTGGAGTGTTGTCAAAGCCTAGATGTGTGCGGGGGTGCCAGTTCTCTGGGACCATGAAGAGAGTATGCACCGGGGGGCTGTTTATGCCTTCGGTCGGGATCTCTTCTTCAACAATTTCCATTCCCTGCATTCTCCTTCGTCTAGCTGCCACTGCTATTGCCCTTTCAAACGCCTCTTTTCTTTTTCGCCGAGATTTCACTGCATGCCAAGCAGCCCCCCTGCGTGGTGTTCCTCGAAGTCTGGGCATGGCTTTGCAGGGTGTCAATGCGGCCAAGCGAAGCGGCCGCACCAGGCTCGCGAGAGCTAGAGCACGACGATCGCAATTCGGCTGTGAGCTAGGGGTTCGTGAGAGCGCTCGGCAGCCTGGAGGTGCAATGCATGCTATGAACCCGAGCAAAACGCTTATACCGATAGCCACCGCCATTCTGTCCACCATTAAAGACTGAAACTGAGTGTGGGTACCCTTCCCTTGTGCGGACAGGCTCCGCGTTTGAATGCAAATGTGGGAATTCATTTCGAATTTATGGCATTTTGATGCGGGCTGGTGCAAGCCATTGCACCGCCTCCCCTTTTGCGCCCACGTGTTCGCGTCATCCGCCCTGTCACCCCATCCGGGGGAAAAGTATTATAAATTATTACATTGATAAAGTAAAATTATGAAATAAAATTGTATTTATAACACATTATAAGATAAATACATTAAAGTATATGTTTTTATCTATAAGAAGTAATAATACATCAATAAGTAAGGCATACATCAAGAAGTAGTTTATTATCTACTAAAGTATTGTTGTGTAATTTAAATAATACATCAATGTGATATAAATTATCATATAAAATAATAGTTACATGTGTCGCCTTTGTTAGAGCATAAAAAGACAATCATTGCATATATTATATTGCATTATACTATACTATATACTTTATATTTTAATAATTAATCATTGCATATACTATATTGTATATTTGGTTAGAGTGAAAAAAACAATCATTGAACAAAGGAATTCTTCTATTAACACAATTTGTTACAAGATCCATGGAGGAATAGAGTGTGCTAAGTTACAAAAAGAACAAATTCAAACATCTATACAACATACAATTTAATTAGGCAATACTAATGAGTTGCTTGAGAGAGAAGCACAAAAATTTGGTCAACAATCTGGAGCATGAAGTCTGTTTAAGAATGTCGATCACACAATATTTAAGTGGACCTATAACTGTGGAGATGGCACAATAACAAAAACAAAACTCCTTGGAGTCTGGGTAAATCTCACCTTGGCAACTAGATTTCACATTATGGATATGCAGGTCCTCAGAGACTGCAGAATTAGAATAGATTGTCTAAACAACAGAGGAAAACTACAAGTCAATGGCTTGGAATGTTGGAAAGATAGAATTAATGAGCTCATCAAAGGATTTATCCTGATAAACTTCAGACACATTTTTCGAGAATTAAACATGGAGGCTAACCTTCTTTCTAAGCATAAGTATGCACAATAAGAGCAAGAGGGAAAAATAACTTACCATGAGTGGAAGGATGGACAAGAGGGACATACACTATTTTTAAAACCTTTTTAGAAGGAAATAGAGAAAAATAATAGAAAATATGTTTTGTTTATATTTTGAATTTACATAGGGAAAGAATACAATACTAAGTATCATGTTTAACAATCTTGTAAAAACACATAGAGTCAAATAAAAAGGAATTATAATCTTCAAATTTGTATTGGTTGAGCACATATATTGACAATCCAATTTGTAATTCCTTGATTGGTGATATATCTTTCATTTTAGGGAAGCAATCATGTAACATTTATGGTAATTCAAAACATTATAAGTAATTTTTTGTGGAATTTTTTAAAAATGTATTAAATAATGAAAACGATATTGTAATTTATAAATTAAAATAATAGTTAATTATTTTTATTAATGTAATAGTTAATTAATGAAGACATTATTATAATATGAATAAATTTATAAATGAAAAATATATTATTAATGGGTTATGTTAAGAACATTCAGATGTATAGAAATATTTGTGTCTTTGCAATGTTGGGCAAAGTTTGTCTCTTTGCAACATGAAAGTTATGAACAACACATGTTGACAATGTGTTTTGTTTGTCACATTTTGACATTTTGAAATGTTTGTGACATTGGGACATGAGAACATGTGTGTATATGATAGATTGGGACCAAGGGACAACGTTTGTAGTATTGCAATGTTTACAAACTTCGTGGAAATGTGACAAAGGAAAGAGTTTTGTAACATAACAAGGTTTAAGCATGAACACCACATTGTGAATGTGATAATATGTGCGTTTATGATAGCATGTTTCTATGTTTCATCACATAGAAACATCATCTCTATGTGTGTAAGATTGAGACATTACAAAGTTCGTTGCAATGTGACAAATGCAAGATATTTGTAACATAACAAGGTTTTTTCATGAACGTCACATTGCGATGTGCATGGAATAAAATACTAGATTTAGTGAGATTGCAACATTTCACATAAGGGTTGTTTAAGATTTTCCTTGATGATTATATAAATTTATGTCTTTTATTAATATATATAATTTAATAAAAGCGCTAATGTGTTAAAGTATTAAATGTTGAAAAACAATAATGTGATTTATAAATAAAAGTAATAAAACATTAATGTATAATTTAATGTATGGATATTAGAAAATTAGAAAGAATACATTTATACATTTAAAAATATAACTTCAATGTAAAAAAACATTTATACATTTTATAATACAACGCTCAATACATTAATAAAACATCGATACATGTCCCCGAGGTGTAGGATAGTCGGTGACGGAGTGTGTTGTTAAGCCACTCCGTGTTGTTAAAGTCACCGGTTCGAAACCTGCGAGGACAAAAATCCAACCATGTTAAGGGTTGGTGTGGCTCAGGCCGGGTGCGATCCCCGAGTGATTTTGATGGCTTAGATGCCCCTGAGTCGCGGTTTCTCAAGCCACAGGTTAATCGCAGGCCCTGCACAAATTAACAAACAAACAAAAATAAAACATCGATACATTAATAAGCTATTAATATATCACAAAGTACAATAGTACTTTAAAGTAATAAATTATTAGTAGTACATCAATAAAGTTTAAAGAAATTAATAATGCATTTTTAAATAAGCACATTAAAGTATAAATACAAAAAGTACATTAATAATGATTTACTACATTGACATATTAAATAAATACAAGAGTAAAATGCATTAATAATCATTTAGTACATTGATGTATTAAAATAGTAATGTATTAGTACATTTAGGGTTATATAAATTTATGTTTTTACTTAAGGGTTATATTGTGTAATGAAGAAGTATTTGCTTGGATAAAAAGAATTGTTACAAAATAATCTCATAATTTTAGAGGGAAAAAAGATGGGAATGACTTAAAGAAAAATTTTCATCTTAACATATCAAAACAAGTTTATTGTAGAATTGAATGCTAGTGTTATTGCATAAAGGGAGGTTTGAATAGTTATATTTCAAGATGCTAAATATAAAAGCATGTAATATGGTGATTATTTAGAAGAAAAAAATTGATTTCCATTAACTGAATATTATTTGAGAGATTTGAAAAGAAACAAAATATATGTTTGAAGTTGGTATTGCAGTATACTTAAAAAGGTATGTCAGATGGCCAAATATGAACAATAACAATATAATGAGATTGAAATAAATATTTTATTCATACAATATGTTCACATAAAATAAAACATTATAAATCCACAAAATTGTGTTTAACATTTACTAGTTTTTTGGTAAACTTTTATGTTTTTCCATATTAAGACAATTATAATATAAAAAGATAAATAACATGAATATAAATAATATATTGTTGACATGTGTAAAAGAAAAATGAATTTGATATCAATTATACTATGACAATTAAAAAGTAATAAACTAATAAAGTTATTTTGAAGGACATATATGAACATTTGAAGGCTAATAAAGGTTATGTTTGGTGTAAACATTTGAATAAATATATGACATTGCAACATATGAAAAATAATTATTGAATAGATAGACTTGTGAACAATCTGATAAAATCTGTTGTCGATATCATTAAAAGGAAAGAAATTTTAATTAAAGAATGTGAAAGATTTAGATACGTAAACTATAGTATCCAAAATCTAATTGTTTTAAAAATATGTTAAAAGGTTAATATAACATAGCTTATTCCAAAATAAAACCAGATTTATGGCAGATAGAATACCAATTAACATCAATAGTAACTTGATGGTCCCTTTGCCTTTGCAACCATTCTCTTCATAATTTTCTGTCAGTTTCCCTGTCAGAAATATGTCGAAATTCACGAACCTTGTCCTTAAATTTTGCTAAACATTACAAAGTGTCATCGAAAATGTCTGTGTAGGAATTCCATTTCTCCTATTGATCATATCTTGAATTCCAATAAGAAATTGTTCTTGAGATGTGATATCCTGTAGTGTTGAAATAAACTTTAACGCAGTTTCATTATCCATAACTGTATGTTTAAAAAAGCAAAAAAGAAAAAAAAAATATTTAGTATGCATGAGAAAAAACAAAAACAAAAAAAAACATTCATTCATAAAAAAATATGAGCAAACAATGATATCAATATGTTAAAAAAAATGATTCAAGAGAAACTACATGACTAAAAAGAAAGTCATTATTGAAAGGAAATGTTTATAAATATGAAAAAAAGTAGAAAGCTTTAATATTTTGTATGGGAGAAAGAAATTCATATAAAATGAAAAATAGAAGGAATATTTACTTTTCCCAAAAGAATGATCCCAAAGACAAATACAATCCACTAACTTAGACAACAATTTTTGTTCATCCCAAATAGACAATATAACAACCAAAACTAAATAACTAAATGCATAAAATAAAAAATTCCTTATTTGAATATATTAAATGATGAATATATTAAATGATGGTAAAAGTGGTTAGTAGTAAACAAAGGTACAATAATAAGTTCCATTAAAATATAAAAATAGACTCACTTGAATAATGATGATTTTTTTTTATTTGAAATAGTAATATGGATATAATGAACATTTACATATTTGTACAAAAATTAGGATAATTTCAAGAAAATTAAAATGAAAGGACAAAAAAATGAACTTAACATAGTCATTCTATGCAGAGTGAAAATATTTAAATTGGATATTACACTAATATTGACTTTAATCGTTCCTCTTCTTTTTTCTTAATTACAACATATGCACTATTTTTCATCTTTTCATAATGCTCAAAAGAGAAAGGTGGTGATATGCATAAACCATCTTATGATTTGACTCTTGATATGGATCTGAAGGTCAACCCTTGCTTCTCTTTCTTTCCAATATCAATTTTTACATGTTCTAAAGTCAACCCCTGTGATTTGTGAATAGAAAGAGCCATGCCATCTTCAGATGAATTTGTTTATGATTTCCTCTTATAACTAGTGTGATTGGTACAATGTTTGGATTTAATGGGTCAAAAGGAACACCAATGTACTTATAAAAAGGAACAGTTGTGTACATTGAAAGTTGAGGAGGCTTACAGATAGACATATATAATATATTCTTAATGTAACCAAGAACACCATTGACTAAGACAACTTCAACCCACAAGTTACATGTCAACATGACACATTGTCCATGGCATAAGAGAACTTCACATTCCAATTGATCATCGTCAACACCAACAATTTTTTTTCATCATGTATGTTCAACAACACATTGAGCAATTGGAGAATTTAATGATTTAAACATTTGCTTATTATGTAAGTTGACCAAATTATTTGTTGGGAACAAATGAAGTGCTGAATTAAATAAACTCATTTCCTCAAGAGGAAAATTCATATCAACCCATGACATAAGAAGCTCCCAATCATCAAAAAATGGCTCTACATTTCTTATTTTCAGTAAGAGATTATGAAAATAATATTGTTTCAGATTATTTCCTTGTTGCCAAAATATTGTATCCAAGGTGACAACAATGTTGATTTTTTCCATAAAACTTTCCCTGTTGTATTACCTGCATATAAAGGCTTATCTCTCATAGGAGGAAGTTGACCAAGGTCACCCATAAGAATAATATATATACCACCAAAAGAAGAATATTTGTTCTCCATAAATGATTCTCATAATCATGAATCAATCTTTATGAATATCCTTGGTCCTAAAAAGATCATTTCATCTATCAAAATATATTGAATATGCCTCATTTCCTCTTGAAATATTGCTAGAGATTGCTCTTGTAGTGGTCACATATCCTTAATACAAATTTTTGGTCATGAGTGTATTGTTCTTGCATGTATATTAAAAGAAGTTATTCATGTTGGAGCAAGAAAAAACAAATGACCATTTCCATGAACTGATTAAGTAGAAAGAGAATGAGAAAGACAATGAATAAGGAAAGACTTTCATGTCCCTCCGGTGCCCTGTATAATCATGAGAAGAGGTTCAGGACTTGGATATTCAATGGAATGTTGTAAAATTATATCAAATTCAACTCATTGTTTATCTTCCAAGGAAGATGGAGATGCAAATGAGGGATGAATATTTTCAACAATATGACCCCTTGATTGGGCATTTCCTTAAATAGTCGCAACATCATTTAAAACTGTTGTTTTCCCCCAATCAATATATATATAAGTCTCTTCGACCGAGAGTGTGAAGGTTGGAAACATTAACATTATTAGGAGGAACCAAGAGAGACAAAAGTTTCCATTCTTCAAAATATTATTCCACATGTGTTGGTTGTTCTTGGGAATCGTCATCTTCTTCAACATTTTCCAAAGAAAAGGGGCACGATCAACATGCCATGCTCGATATAAAAAATTTCTCCAATTTCCAATCACTATATCATATGAAAGGCCAATATCTAATGGAATGTTCCTAAATGGTTTGTTGTAACATCCCGCTCTGGCACACTAAGAAAACTTATTATTTGAGGACACTTTCTCGCAAGTGATCTGGACTTTTATGATGTTAGACCATTTATACTTGATTATGATGTGATTGACAGATGACATGATGTGTTACTATTTGATGTAGATAGGTGCTATTGACTCAGTTTTATTGAGTGTACAGGGTTTTTGACCTTGAGGATGCAGAGGCATCGGTAGAACCCCCTTGGACTCTGGACTGAGTCAGGGAGTGTGCTTTTGGGTTGATATGTTTACTATGATGTTTCCTTTGATTTGATGATTTGATGTTAACATTTCTGACATGATTGTTGATGATGCAAGCTGACGATAGCTTTCCGACTAGACTCACATATGGAGTAAAGGGGCCACACAAGATTTGCAGAGAGGTTGAGGGAGGGGGGTGGACAGCAGCCCTGCCACCGCCTACTAGCACTCCCGACGTGGATTGAACAGTAGGTTAACGATTACCTAGTTCGAGAGGATCCACGATGTCGTGAGGGCAGACTGCGACAGTCGCTCACGATGATTCTAAGGGGCGCGCAATAAGGCGGGGGCTTTATTCCTTAGAACCCTTAGTCTCCTACAAGTTCACCTAGCGGAGTGTTGACTCCAGGGGTTATATATGTCTACCAATCAGTCCAGTTGGCGAGTGGCACCCTTGGAGCAGATGGTGCATCCTAAAGGGAACATCGCACAAAAGAAACTCAGTTGGCGAGTGGCACCCTTGGAGCACGTCGTGCATCCTAAAGGGCACGTCGCACAAAAGAAATTCAAGAGGCGAGTGGCACCCTTGGAGCACGTGGTGCGTCCTGAAGGGCACGTCGCAACAATGTGGATGAAGGAGTCAGCCTAAATAGCCCTAAGTCATCAACACATGAATAAATCCTTAAACATTTCCCCTAACTAGATGTCACCAGTTCAGAATTTGAGCCCTTTGTCAAAAAAAAAAAAACATAATTCAAGACTATACATTAAATATTCATTCCTCCTATGATTTGCAACCTCCACCTAATCCAAGGAGTTTCCTTCCTTAATTAAATACATAAAACAATTCCTCCGTTAATTGAATTCATAAAGTAATTATGTCCTTAATTGCGTACATAAGGTCTTTCCTCATTCCCACTAATAAGCTTGATAATTTATCTTTTAGTGAAGGTACTACTACTTTGCCCTAACATAATAATAAAAAATTAACCATCTCCTAATAACAATGCCATTATATTCCATCTCACAATAGCTTTGCCATTCAAATAACATTAGAAATTTCATTTCCTACTAGCTAGCATTAACAATATAGGTGCTAATAATAAAATTAAACAAAAAAAAAAGAAAAAAAAAACCCACTTAAGCTAATGTGAGCCTTCATAAAGTGTGTAGGGTAAAATAAAGGGATTTAAGAAATTAATTCATTTAGGTGGTTATAAATTTGAAAAGAAGAAATTAATTAGTTAACTAATGGGAGTTTAAATATATATATATATATATATATATGAATTTAAAAAAAAAAAATTACAATGAAAAGATGCTTAGCGCCTTTACCTTATTGAGTTAAAAAAAAACACAAATATATATAAAAAAAAAATAAAAGGGGGGAAAACTTAAAAGAAACATGATTTAGGGTTTTTGATGAAAAACTAATGGGATTAGGTCAAAAAGAGGATAAAAGAAAGGAGATGGGGGAAAAGAAGGGGATCTGCTATGAGGTATTGTTATGCTACCAAAATTGCAACCTGGACTGATTGCTTGTGGGAGTTGGGGATTTTCTCAGCTGACTTGAGTGGTAGCTCAGCCTTGGAGGTGAGCTGGAAAGTTAGGCTACTTTCTGGATTGCATGTGGCCCCTTTGCGGCTCAGGGGGTTGAGGGGGAAGTAGAGTACCCCTAGCGTTTGGCTGGGAGGTACCGGTGAGTCCTCTACGGTCGACGAGCGGGAGCATCAAGGAGCACGCAGACGCCATCGGGAGCGGGCGAACAGGCCAAGTAAGAATGTTAGCAGGGCAGTTTATGGTTCTCTGTTTTTGGCACCGTTTTAGTGTTCTGGCCTATCATTCGAACTTGTACCTGGTAAACTATTGGGTTTATGATTATTTCGTTTTTCCTTTATTGGTTCAGTTTTAGGGTTGATAAATTGGACTGGGTTCTTGGTCAGTTCGTTTTCTTTGTATATGGCTCCGTTCATGGTCTCTGAAAAATTAGTTGGGCGTTTTCTTATGACTGTCATTCATAAAAATTTCTACAGGGGGTTTCTTTTTATGTCTTGGGCATTTTTACACAGTGGGCATTTCCTACAGTAGGTTTTCCTTTTAATCTATTGGGCATTCAATGGTCTGCATTTTACCTCTGTCTGTGATCTAATGGCATATAATATGTTCGATGTACATGGCCTTTAACAAGATTCACGTTTTAACGGTGTTTTAACTCAGCTACGGACGCATTTGGTAAGTTCACAGTTGCTGGTCCTTTTGGTGTAACCCCCATCTGCGCTCTGGTATTTAAGTGTACAACTCTCCTCTCGCCTTTAAACTTAGGGCTCCTGCCCATCAAATTCTTCTCTGCGTACAGTAAGAGGGAGTCGATAGAGTTATTGTTGCCCGAGTTTACAACTATTGCCGCCTTATGTAACTGCCAAGTTAGAGTTATTGCTGCCAGAGATTAAAACTATTGCCACCTTAATGTAACTACCATGATTTTATTGTTCACCGTATTGTAAATTCTTCCTTTCCTTCTTCCTCTTGCCGAGTTTAAATTTTACCTTTCCTTCAACCGCATGTCATTGTCGTCCTTAATACTAGAACTATCTCTGACTACATGTCGTTCTATCCACTGAAATTTGTACACAACGAAGTATGTACTTTCGAATCAATAAGAAATTATATAAACAAACTATATAAAGCCTAAAATTGGACTTACTAGATAAAGATTCAAATTTACCACTTTTTCTTTAAGCGTCTTTTTGTCTTTCTTTGATTTTGAGCTAACCAAACTTAGGGACTAATGTATCTCTATCCTTATTGCTATTCTATCCACGGAAATTTGTATATGAAGTATGTAATTTCCATATCAATAATTTTTTTTATATAAATAGACTCTAGGAAGCTCGAAAATTGGAATTATCCAGTTAGATGAATCTTTTATTAAACTTTTCAAGATCCCACAACACTCCATCTTATGTCAATCACAAATAAAAAAAAAATGTAGAGACTGGTTCGGATCTAAACAAAACATGGACACTTGTCAGTGTTAAGGTTTGAAGGGATTCTTCCTTCCTATTTCTAAACTTCGCAGTTTTTTCTTTTTAGAGCTTGTTAGCCTTTGTTTCTCAACATTCACATTTAGGTTTTTGTCAAGTTTCGTTCTTGTTTTTGACACACATTCCAATATGTCCATTGAATCACCCAACACGTGCACAAGAGATAAAGTTGCTCATTTCATAAATAAATTATAGAGGAATGCGATAACATGTATAATTGATTTTAAAAATCCCATGAATCTTCAAAATGAGAAATCTATATGGAGAAACAACAAAATTACCATTTTACTGGAGCTAATCCAGATCACACAGTCTTAGGGCTGGCTTCATCATTCCTGATTTAATTAATTGGTAGCAGAATTAGCTCTGACTGTGTTGTGATGGTTGAATTAATCCAGTCAGATATGCTTGCATGGGTGATTGTTTCATGTAAAGAATCCAATGTCGTATCAAGAGTCTCGGGCCCTTTAAAGGCAGGGTTTCCACTCTTTCGACACACCTGAGGGGATTACTAGTTTCTGCCTGAGCAGTCGGCCAGGAGCCTATCTGACCTTCTCTCTCTCTGGAGTAGAGAACTAAGATTAAACGCCCTGCTTTCCTGTGCAGAAATAGTAAGACCTACTACTATGGATTCTTCCCTCTGTGTTGGTACAGTGCATAACCGAGTATGTCGTCGAATGTTTGCATAGGGCGCCTTACACCCGTGGTCGTTCTTTTCTTGCAGCTACTTGTTGTGCGCCCTTGTTTGCTTGTGGTAATCTTCGTGGTTGAGTCTTGACGGTTGTTGGGTGGCGACATAGAGTCACGTGAGTCTGTTACTTCTACATGCGCACACACACCTTAACACACAAAAAAAAAATTGCACCTATTATCAGAGTTGTTGTCGTAATGATGAGGGTCGTTATATTTTTACAAAAGAAATTCAGTCCAACAAAAAGTTTGGAAGTCTTCTGATGACTCTTCAGGAATGGAATAAAACTGTGGCCAAACTCTAAGAATGGCATGGACATGTCTAGGTTTCCATTTCACTTTCTTACGTTTGACATCAAAATTCCAGGATATTGTTGTTTCTATCAAACACAAATGTTCAATAAAAGTAGGTCTCTATTGATATATTTAAACAAAAATATTGGGAGATGAAAATTGAT
>JZKD02S2204303.1:17487-30832 GCA_000966675.3 Picea glauca | reverse complement strand
GTGTGAAAAAGTTATGACCCCGGGAAGTTGATGTACTAACTTACCCAAATGGGGCTCACATGACTTTTGGCGCTTCATCTCCTAGGGTTAGGTTTTTGGATGTCTAGGGTTTCTGACATTCATGTTTATTGTAAAAATGCCTTGAGAGACTCATTGTAATCATCTTCTTGTGAATGAGCGCAACCATCACATCTCTTCTCAGAGGTAATCCACCACCATTCTAGCAAGCTTGTTTTTCGCTGCATTTTACAGTTTCAGCTTATTTCTTTATTAAATAGAAAACAGTTTTACTGTACATCTGTTATTTTGTGTTAAGAATCTTTTGATAATAATATGTATTCATTTTGTTCTGCTCATAAAATCTGGATCGGTGGTATCAAAGCGGTATGCTCCTTGACGTTCTTAATGGATGTCCCCAACGAGGTCAGGGTACAAAGAATTGGGTCTCAAGCTTGTTTCTCTTGAGGACAATAGCTCTTGCATGCCCAAGTGACCTCTCATAGCGAGAGAAAAGAATGACGACGGGACAGGAGATCCCTTCAAAATGTTGCTCGAGGAAAACCTCAAGCAACAGAGGAACAAGATGATGGATAGTTTTGCGCAAATCCTTCAGGATCTACCAACAGACGATGCATCTCCCTCAAATGGAGGTGTCGCCCCCTTCAAGGTACAAATCAACTTTGATATTCCTATATTTGAAGGTCAGATAGACACAAATGTTGTAGACAAATGGTTGAATCTGCTAGAAGGGTATTTCTCTGTCCATAAATTCTCGAATAGAGAAAAGATTACTTTTGCGCTCCTCAAATTCATTCCCCATGTCAAATATTGGTGGGAAACCTTTTGTGAACAGAAGGAAACAAAAGAACCCTCATTATTTATAGTCACGATCACCTAGGAGTCCTTTAGGGATGCTATTAAGGAACAATACTACCATGTTGGAAGTTATGACGACCTGTATACAAAATGGACCACACTGCGGAAGGAAAGAGACCAAGCAGTGCCCGAGTTCAAAAATATATTTCATACTTGCGCACCAAGCTGGATATCAAATATTATGAGTGACATATAGTGCTCAAATATCACGGCGATCTTCATAGATACATCTAGGCCTAAATGGAGTTTCTGGACATATCATCCTTGGGCACAACCTATCGATATGTCGTCAAAATAGAGTAGAAGCTCAAACAAAAGACGCAAAAATTTGGGCTTGGGAACCCCTCACAGTAAAAGATAGGAAAGGGTGGCCCCAACCCGCAGAACAAAGGACAGAGCAAATATGGATCGCCTCAATACAATCAGTCTAGGCCGCAAGCAAAGAAGGACACCGAAAAGACAAAGAAAGATATCGGGAAGTGGTGCGACTTCCATAAGAGCCTCTGGCACAACACTGATGATTTCCGCTCAAAACAGTTGCTCGTGGCTGAGGTGAAAGCCTCTGAATCAGATGTGGGTTCCGAATCTGAGTCAGAACCAGAAAGGGGGAGACAAATCATTGATGCAGAACCCAGTGCTACTGTTTCTACCACCAAGCTCCATCCTGGTGAACCAAATGAGCCAAAGGAAGGCGAGTTCCTTTTTCATTCACGGATGTGAGTGAAGGGTACCCCGCTGCACTTCATTGTTGATAGCGGTAGCCAGAAGAACCTCATATCAATAGAGGTTTTCAAGCGACTTGCCCTGTCGACAACGCTGCACCCACATCCCTACACCATCGGATGGCTCCACCAAGGAAGTGACATCTGCGTCAACCAACAATGTCGCATGTCATACAACATCAATCCCTTCAAAGACGAGGTATTGTGTGATGTTGCCCATCTCAAATTTTGTAATGTTCTTTTGGGAAAACCATATTTATGGAAACGCCATGTTGTATACGAGTCCAGGCCTTGCAATGTTATTATTAATTTGAAAAATAAATTTTACAGGATACCAAAGTTAGTCCCACCCAGTGTTATTTCCTTGATCTCTGCCAAGCAATCCAGGAAGGTCATCTCTTAGACAGGGAATTTTGTCTTCTCTGTGATTCTCTCTCAAAATGAGAGAAAGATCGTAGCCACATCCAAGGTCTTTGCACTGACCTCTCCACACAGTAGAAGCAAGTGGATAAGGTCGTGGAAGCATACTCATATATCTTCTCCTCACCTACCGTGGTACCTCTTCACTGTCAGTTCAAGCACCACATCGATCTGATCCCTGGCGCACTGTTTCCCAATGGGCCAGTCTATCGCTACTCTCTGATAGAGAATGAGGAGATCAAGCAACAGATCCAAGAACTTCTCCACAATGGGAACATCTATCCTAGATCATCCCCTTGCGAGAGCCCAATCCTACTGGTACAGAAGAAAGATGGAACCTGGTGACTCTACATTGATTATCGAGCCTTGAATAAAATCACAGTCAGAAACCGGTACCCGATTCCCTGAATAAACGAACTCCTTGATCATCTCACGGGGACCAAATAATTCAGTAATATTGATCTGAATTCTGGTTACCACCAGGTCCTAATAGAACAGACAAATGTATGGAAAATGGCCTTCAAGTCAAAGGAAGGTCTTTTCGAATGGTTGGTCATGCCCTTTGTCTTGACAAATGTTCCAGCCACTTTCATGAGGATGATGGATGATATCCTGTGACCATTCACCAATACTTTTGTATTGGTGTATCTAAATGACATTCTCATTTACAACAAGACTTGGGCAGAACACTTGCAACATATTCAACAGGTTTTGCACACACTACGACAACATAAACTATACGCCAACTTGGGAAAATTCTCCTTCGGCATGGACAAGGTCCATTACTTGGGCTACATCGTTGATCATCATGGTTTACATGTGGATCCAACCAAGATCCAATTCATCCATGACTGGCCATCCCCAGCCACATTCACTGAGCTTCAAAGCTTCTTGGGCCTTGCCAATTTGTACCGCAGGTTCGTGTTAGGATTCTCCCATATTGCATGGGCCCTCAGCCAAGTAACCAGGGGTGGTGGTAAGGAAAAATTTGTGTGGGGACGGTCCCAAAAACAAGCGTTTGATGATTTGAAGAAATACTTGTGCTCAATCCCAATACTTTCACTACCAAACCTGCAATATCCCTTTGAGATTGAGACATATGCTTTAGAATATGTTGTGGGTGTTGTTCTCACTCAGCATGACCACCTCATGTCCTATCATAGTGAGACACTATTAGATGTTGTCTGTAAGTACCCTACTTACGACAAAGAAATGTACTCCATTGTGCAAGCATGTCACCAATGGAGACATTACATTCTTGGGAAGGAGACAGTCACCCACATTGATCATAATCCACTTCATTTCATGCACACACAAGGAATATTGCAGCATGACCGCCATCAGAAGTGGTCCACATACTTGCAACAATTCCACCTCAACATCAAGTATAAAATAGGAAGCACCAACTGTGTCACTGATTACCACAACAGACCGCCAATCGCGACACTCGCTGCAATGTTAGACTCTTGTGGCAATGAGACCTCAGGATGGCCCCAACTCTATGAGACAGACCCAGACTTTGCCACCACCTACCAAATGTTGGGCGCAAATGCAGTTGTCGCTAATTTCCATCTTCAGGATGGGCTGATGTGTCGTCTAGGCCCACTACAATCGGGTGGCAGGACACTTCGGCGTCGAAAAGACAGTGGCAATGCTACATAAACATTTCTACTGGATGAAACTTCGACAGGAGGTCATCAAGTATATCAGGTCCTGCACTACCTGCGTTATTGCCAAACCGACCACTAAGAAACAGGGCCTATACACCCCTCTACCTACTCCTGACAGGCCATGGGAATCCATTTCCATGGAATACATGTCGGGCCTCCCATCCACCAAGCAGGGAAATGACTTTGTTTTTTTGGTTGTTGATCGATTTTCTAAGATGGCAATTTTGGCTACCTACAAGAAGAGCATCACAACAGAGGCCACTGCTAAGCTCTTCTTTGAACGATTATGGGTACATTTTGGAATCCCACAAACAATTGTCTCATATCGGGACAGTCGATTTCTTAGCACATTCTGGTTGAGCCTCTGGTCACTGCTAGACACCAAGCTCAACAAATCCATGACCTTCCACCCCCAGACAGATGGCCAATCTGAAGTCGTAAATCAAATGATTGTGCATATCCTACGCATGTATAATTCCAAGCACCCTCGCACATGGGATGAGAGTCTTCCCTATGTCCAACATAGCTACAATCGAGCCTTACATAGATCAACTGACCACAACCCCTTCAGGTGGGGTTGGGATTCCAACCATTGGGTTCCATAGATGTTGCACTACCCCTTGCGGTCACCTCGGCCAACTCATCTCCTTCTCCAACTGAAGATGACAAAGCCACCCGGTTCATTGAGAAGATCCAACACATCTGTCAACAGGTTCATGAGATCCTATAGAAGTCCAATGACAAGTACAAGCAGTGCCATGATCAACACCGGGTTCCACATAAGTTTCAAGTGTGTGACAAAGTTTGGTTGCATTTGCAGAAAGAACGCCTTACCGGACCCCATTGGAAGCTTCTCCCACTCTGTTATGGGTCGTACACCATCATCAAGGCAGTGGGTGATAATTATTTTGAGCTAAACATTCCTCCTTTCCTTGGCCTACACCCATTGTTCAACGTGGATCTCCTTCGACCTTATTTCCCACCATTATTGAACACCTCAGAGATAGAAGAATATATGACACCAACACATCTCAACCACAACTACATACAACAAGAATCTAGTGATTAGATTGTGGACAAACAGGTCAAGGGCACTCACCAACAAAGTATCCAACTTTATCGAGTTGTCAAAGCAGGGCAGCTCCTTCACCAAGGAAAGTGGCTCACCTAGGGAAAAATTCAGCAGAAATTTCCTCATCTAATGGGGGCACTCAATGCAATGGAGAAAATTGATTCCTAAGGGGGGAGGATTGATCTAGATGGATGTCGGTGGCCTCCCACCTATTCCAACTGGCTCATTTTGGCAGTTTTCCAGTTCGGCAATATTTTTCTAGTTTTCGAGTCCCTGACTTCCGGGGTCGTTTTAAGGCCCTAAACAATGTTTTTAGGGCTCACCACAATCAAAATTTAATGAGCTCACTATAGGAAACTTGTGTAGTCCTCAGATAGACCTTTCCAACTAGTTATCGTGTGCTTAAAACGGAGATCATATGCAAAAGTTACAACCCTGGGAAGTTAATGTACTAACTTACCCAAACGGGGCCCACATGACTTTTTGCGCTTCATCTCCTAGGGTTAGGTTTTTGGATGTATAGGGTTTTTGACATTCCTGTTTATTGTAAAAATTCCTTGAGAGCCTCATTGTAATCATCTTCTTGCGAATGAGCACAGTCGTCACATCTCTTCTCAGAGATAAGCCGCCACCATTCTAGCAAGCTTGTTTTCCACTACATTTTACAGTTTCAACTTATTTCCTTATTGAATAGAAACCAGTTTTACTGTATATCTATTATTTGTTGTTAAGCATCTTTTGATAATAATCTATATTCATTTCTTTCTTCTCATAAAATCCAGATCACACTCTTTCCGAGGAGGCCTAGCGAACCTAAACCCTCACAACCCATTTGAGATTAGGGGAAGGCGCTTCATTTGAGCCATCCAACACATTTTTCCGAGCCTTCTAGCCATCAGGGCGTCACATTCAGTCTGTGGAGTTTCAACGTGTTTAACAAACAAAGGAGAGATCACAAATTCTCATATCTACTCATCCAGAGGACTAGCAAGCCATATTCCTTCCAACCCATTGGAGAGGGAGGCATGGCGCTCCATTCAAGACAGGTTCCATCAGATTTTGACAATGGAATCTACTTGGGTGACTCTTTCAGTGTTAGCCAGCATGAGGGAATTCCCAGCAGTTGGACAGATTACTTCTGGTAGTGATAGAGAGATCCAAGAGCCTAGCAGTAGCAGATCCATCCAAGGTGAGTCTTTTAGGGAAGAAGGCGACTTCATTGGGACATATCTCATCAGATTTAGAGGAGTCTTGCTCGTGTATGCATCATTTCATCTTTTAATAGTAGATCCAATGCTACATGTAGCAGTAAACCCATGCGTGTCATAGATCAGGCTTGCATGCCGATGATCTAGCGACTCATGTTAGTTCTAGGTATTGTTCCATGATTTTACTAGTATTCCATTATATATCTAGTAATTTGAAGGTCTAACTGAAGATTGGTTTGGTTATTTTTACATGCATGTAGTCTGTGTGTGAAGTTTTGTACATGCATGTCATTATTGTGATTGCTTGACTATTCAATAAATCTTAAACATGTTGTTCCACCTGAAATCACATGCAAAATCACCACGCATGTTAAATTCAAGTTATCAAATGCAATTAGAAACCTAAATAACCCATTCCACCACCCAAAGAGATTCAAACTCATGACAAACAAGGTCAATAGAGAGTTAATATCCAAATCTGTGGATTTGGGATATTACAAGTGGTATCAGAGCTTTAGTCCTGCCAACCTATGACTAGAGTTTCCATGAGTTCAACAGAGAACCCAAGGGGGCGTGAGCATATAGGTGATGAATTCATCACTTATAGAAGGCACAGAGAGAGGAGAGGACCAAGATCAGATTACCCCCCCTTTCCTCACAGTTCATAGGAAGAGGAAGAGGCACAACGGGAAGCAGAAAGAAGGGCAGAGTGTGAGGTAGACGTTGAGGCAGAGAGGAGGATGGGAGACAGATATGAAATTCTAGAAGGTAGTGGAAAAGTATCCATGGACCCGGAATCGACCTTCATGCAGGTTCTTAACAATTTGGTGATCATTCAGTAGGCCATGACTTAGTCTTTGGCACAGATGGAAGATAGATTGGCTACAGGGAACATTCCAAGGGAAAATGTCCTCCATGCAGCACCGAGGAACTTAGGGGTAGGTAGTAGACCCCATTCACCTACTCGCACCTACACATCATCGAGTAGGATTCCCATGCCACTATTCCCTAGATTTCAAAGGGCACTTCTAGAAGCAGCACAACAACCAATAACACAGAGACCGATCACACAGGAAGAGGATATTGTTGATTACAGGAGATAGTATGCATCCTTAGGGCCAGAGTTCCATAATGACGAGACTTTAGTAGAGTATCATGGACTTAGACTTAGGAACCGTCCTAGAGATCCTCAGAGGGGAGGACAACAACAATAGCAGGGACATGCAGTTCATTCAAAAAGTAGGGAATCTCACTATACCCTCTTTCGATGGATCATCCAAATGTACTACCAGAGCTTGGGTAAAGAAAATGGACATGTACTATGAGCTCAACCAGATGACAAAAACTAAAGCCATCAGTTTCACTATTTTTCATTTGGAAGGAGAGGCCCACGAGTGGTGGCACCATGGACTGGTGATGTTGGGTCACAATCACATCACCTCATACAAGGAGTTCACGAAGAGACTTATGGACAAGTTTTACAGGAGGGATCCAAAGATCAACTTCAGGGACTTAACCCAGTTGAGAGAAACTGGTACACATGATGCATTTATCACAGAGTTTCAAAGAATAGTTGAGACAATGACAGACATTTCAGAGCCTAGAATGATCATGATTTTCACATAGGGTCTCACAGAACCCTTGAGAGGATGTGTGAAGGCCTACAGACCTTACACACTATAGGATGCCATCCTATGCACTAGAGATCTAGCAGACTCAGTGCCAAAAACCAAAATGTTTTCCAAACCCTTTGTTCCACAGAAGGACCGGAATAGGAAACCATTCCAGAGAGAGTGGAAGGGTAAGGAGAAGTTGGATGATGATATGAGGTGTGAGCTTATGAGGAAGAAGCTATGGTTCAACTGCAAAGATCCATGGGTCCCTGGTCACAGTTGCATGGGCAAGAGAAAAATCCACTACATTGAGCTTGCAATAAATTGGGATGAGGAGGAACAAGGAAATTAGGAACAAGACAATGATTCCACTAGATTAGAGGAGGATCCATTGCATGAGGAGGAGGAGCCTCCAAGGAGACCACTGTCATAGCCATCGGTAGAGCCACAACCTCGTGAGAAGGATAAGAAACGATCACCGGTGAAGGGAAGATTCATAGAGACCCTTTCTAGAGTCCCTAGGTATGACACAATCAGGATCAGAGGGACTATTCAGGGATAGTGCACCATTTCCTTGATAGATGGTGGGGCAACCCACAATTTCATTGACGTTGCATTGGTAGCTAGGAGAGAACTACAAACATAGGAGTTTGAGGGTTTTGATGTTGCAGTAGTTGATGGTCACATGGTAGAGTGTTTGGATCGAGTTCCAGACTTAGAGGTATGTTTGGGAAAATACACATTGAAGGATACATTCTATGTGGTTGACCTTTCTGAAACATATGTGGTATTGGGAGTCCAATGGTTGATCACCTTGGGAAATATTTCTACCAACTACCAAATGCTTGAGATGGGATTTAGAGACACTGAGGGGAAGAAGATTGTATTGAAGGGTATGTCAACAGGGGCACCTAGGACACTGTCAGCAAAGAGAATAGAGAGGATATTCATACATGGGGGAGTAGCATATGCAACAAAGTGTGTGATCACCACATGAAGGGATTCAGACAGTCACCGACAATATCATGCAAAGATCAGGGCTTTGTTGAGTCAAAATGAGCAGGTTTTTGCTTCGATGCCGGCAGGGAGACCACTGGGCATAGGTTTTGATGGGTAAACTATATACCTTAATTTACCTCAATTAATTATCAACCAGGGTAAGTAAACTTAGATTTGTGACATAGTATGAGTCAAGGTAGAGAAAGGGTTAACTACTTATGAAATTTGGAAAGTGGATTTAGCTAGGGAAGAAAATGGTTTATCCTAGGGATCAATGCTTTATCTTCAATTTACAATTCTATTTCAAAAGGAGATCATAAACAAACTGAACTTTATTTGGACAGTGAACCTTAATTCAAATATACAGAGCAATTTGTGACTATGAATAGTAAACACATTAATCTAAGTAAGAAATTCTTGAACGAAATCAAGCTATCTTTTCTTAAAAGTGACTTTTTGAAGTGAACTCTATTCTTAAAACATCTTTTCAAAAACTCATGATTAATTCTATTCTACAAGAAATAAATCATATATTTTACACTAGTTTGATTGACTGAAAGTAAACAACATCATAAAGATATTTAAATGTAGTGGTTGTGTCTACGATGGCGAATTATATCACGGTGGCATCTTAACACTACTGATAATTCAAGCGGAATCAACTCAATGTTAATTTCTATAGATATATGCAGAGTATAAACAAGACAGTCTACTGAAATATTTGGCATTAAGGAAATATCAATTGATTAGGTACATATTTTTTATTAACATAATCCACAAATAGTGTTCAAAAGAGATTTGAAATCAATAACTATCCTATCACACCAAGACTGGAAATACTCCAACACAAAGGTAATAATCCATGCAGCGCTGTAGTGATTAGTTTTAAACCATAACTTAAGGAGTCATAAAAGACGGTTATATACATTGTCTAGATGAACAATCTTACAAAGTAAAATACAACTTATATGAATGAGAAAAGGAAGATATGTGTATATATGAACAATGAAATGATCAAGAGCATGTACGTAGCTATGAAACACAATCTGAGTACATAAACTGCATATGAAATTTATATATAAGAGGATGAACAGGTAGATGTCTAAATAAGGAAAATTCATAAGCAACCTATAAATTAGACAAGGAGATACAACTTAAATAAGCACCCTGCACAAGAGAGATAGATGCATAAATATGAATATACGACAAATAAACAAGATACAAAGACCACTGGTGGGCCCCCCAGATAGTCGTGGCACTACTCTAGCTCAATATACAGTCACAATCTCAGCGCATCATTTATATTAACACCATAATTGAGTTACAGAGTGAATTCGATATAATAGCTATATTATAAATCATTTTTTTTGTTATGAGAGACCTCAATATTTATAGAGTTTTTGATATAACTAATAGGTCGACCACTAAAAGGGTCAACACTCTCCTACAACAGAAAATCATTAAAAACAAATAATAGACAACATCTTCTAGTAACTTCATGCGCTCAAAATAGACGTCGAATGCAACTGTTCGAATCAAAATGTAATGAGTCTCATAGCTGGAGGGTTCGAACAGGTATAAAACTGACATTTCACATTTTCTAGGAAGAGCTCGTTGATATACCAACCCACAACTCATTGCACTCCGAGTTCTGTATTGAGGGACAGATTGAGGGCCAGATCGAGGATCGGATCGAAGGCTGGATCGAGGGTCGGATCATAGGCCAGATCGAGGGTTGGATTAAGGTTTTGAGTTGTTTCAATCAAAAAACAAATGTTAATGGATCGGGTTTATTCGATTAAGGATAAATCATCATAAAATCATCAAAAATGAATACAACACATACCTTATGATGATCCATAGTAAATTGATAGAAGAAACTTGATAATACCTTCAAAAAGGGCTAATAAAGGTATGAATTATAGGATGTGCATGTTCAGAAAGAGACTTAGAGAAGACAAAAATTAGGCAAAACATGGAGTCAACATTCCTCCCACGCATGAGGTTTTGTAGGTCCCTCTGCAAAGAAAAATGGATCTCCAAAACATAGCTATATTCTTGAGGGAGGAGATAGATCAAGCTTTAGGGGCTTCTTCCTCATGTCTTGGAGACTTATGCTTAGACCTCTTTCGATGCTTCAACTGCATTCTTAAACTGTGATTGGTAGTAGTCATTTGATCAACCAAACACTGTAGAGAATTTACCTTTGCTTGTAGGACAACATTTTCATGGTGTAAATGACGATCCAAGGTTTCATGCTCTACAAGACGTTGGATCAATTGAGCATTTTATTGTTGCAATTGTTCAACAATTGGAGACTGATCCGACCATTCAATAGGAGAAGGATTAGGATTCTCAATGGATGTGGAAGGCATGTCACATTTGATTGAAGGTTTAGGAATTTGGGAAGAAGGTGTAACAATGGAATTTTGAGAAAGACTAGGCGTGACAGGTTCAGACTTGGTTTCTTTGGCAGGCTTAGATTCTTCTGCATAGTCTTCTTTAAGATTCTTGTGAGGGCTCTCCTGATCAGAGGAAAATTGAATAGGCTCTGAGGTAATTGATGGCTTTGTATTGGACTTGCCAATCATACTTCGAGTGATCCTATGAAATGATTTCCCTTTGAATCTATTAGCACCTCACCTCCTTGTAGGGATTGGAGGAAAATCATGGTGAAAAGAGTCTTGCAGTTTCTTCTGTTTAGAGTCAATAGGAGGTGTAGATAACCGAGGATCAACAATAAGATTCTCATCTTTCGTAGCAGATGAGGGAAGAGGTTTAATTGGAGGGTTTGGAGTTTTAGGAGAACGAGGGTTAGATGGAATAGCAATCCTAGGATCAATCGACTTCTTGGTCGTTATAACTGTCAAATGGGGGTTTAAAAAATGATAAAGGAAATCTTCCCAGGTTCTTCCTTGTTTCCTTAATTCTGAGATAACCAATAGCTTAATAAGGCTATGATGAAATAGGATATGGTGAGGGCTTGTCATAGTTTTGTAAACCTGGGAGGACATTTTCTCAAGACTCTTTAGAAAATAAAATGGAAAATCCATAGGTTTACCAAACTAAAAGTGAGCCAAGAGGAGAAAATGGCAGGATTTGAAGGTGGAGTACTTACCATCACAAGTAATTAGTTTGGTGATAACGATCAGAGCATTAATTAATTCATCCTTAATCCACCCCTTTGAATATCCTTTAGCCCCAAAAATGTTTTGATATTCTGGTTTAGAAACCTGATTGTAACTCTGTCGTGGAAGTTGATGTTGCATGAACCATATGTCTCCCATTTGTGGGAGTTTCGTGGACACATCAATGGACTCTTCAGAGAATAGGAAAACTAATGACCTAATGCGAGCACACTTTCCATCGAATCCGAGGATGAACTAAAGGGAAACATCATCATCTTGCCCCTGTAGACTAGAAAGGAACTGTCCCCATCCCACGCAGAGAACGACTTCTCGATAGGCTTCGAACTCCAGAATGGCTAACAATTCAGAATACGAGGAGGGTTCATGATGATTTGGCATGGCTATAGAGAAAAAGATGAGCGATATAAAAAAAATGGGCAAAGGATGAGCGATACAGAACATGGTGCTCTGTTTCAATGCAAAGGATATAGGAGGGTCACATCGTGGGTGCATTTGTCACATATGAATGTCATACGTAGTAATGATGATGCGAGAATTTAAATTTGAATGATATCGTACTTGGAGATCACTCAAGTTGCATGAGAGATTTGATCAATGTCCAAGTCGAAGACTTGGACATTATGATACTAAGTATAAATGAAATCATAAATTTAAATTCACCTCTTAACAAGTGTGAAAAATAGATATAACATCTTTAGTAAGCTTAATTTACCACTTGACAATTATAATTGAACTTCCGGTGATCATACCTGAATTGAAGCATTAAAATGTGATTCGTGGTTACAACACTTCATATAATACCTTATCTGGCACTCCATCTGGTGAATATTACACAACAATCAGTAGTAAGCTACAACGAAGAATGCTTGATCAAAGAGATGTTAGTTGCTTAGTCAAGTTCCAATATCTGTAGTGGAGGAGGAAGTTTATGACTGGACAGAAAAGAACTGTTGAATTATGAACAACCCCTCTCTCTTGGAACAAGCAAGCTATCAACTGCTTTGATCAATTCTCCCTTTTATTGTCCATGAGCAGAGGTTCAGAAACCAAAATTGTGATGTAGTATCAAGATTGTCATCTACACACGAACAAAGCAATTATGAGATTACTAAAAATAGTACATAATTGATCATCTTTCATCATCATGATATGCAACAATTGATGACATATACAGCTTGATAAATTTTGAAAAAAAAATTGGTTTCATGGTATATCTTTCAAGGCAGAAATCATATAATATTTTCACATAGACTTCCTAAACGAAAGAACATCATTTAGCCCTTCCTCCCATGCTTAAGCATTGTAACACTCCTCAATCAAACATATAGGAAACCAATCAATTCTTCTAATATCCTAATTTTTATGGCTTCCAAGTGTATAGGAAAATTTCACATGTTAGCCTAACAAAATAGTTAAGAGCAAGGCCCCACTTGTAAGACGAAACATCTTACATATAGTTAGGAAGACTTAGATAAGATGGTATTAATATCATCTTCAGGTTAGCCTCCAATGGCAAGTGAATGGAGTTCATTGACCTTTACTTAACCATGCATACTCCCTTTCAGTCATACCCACAAGTAGTGCCATACATAAAGACAAGTTTTAAACCAAAGACT
>JZKD02S2204292.1:15480-27273 GCA_000966675.3 Picea glauca | reverse complement strand
GTTCACAAAACCAGTACTGTTAGAGAAGCTACAATGGTGCTTGGCTTCTCTTGGCTTGCAGAAAAGGTGATGAACAGAAGCAGGAGCAAGGTATCAGGTTAATTATTGTCAAGGTGGAGATTGTTGAAAACGGTGACAACAAACTCAGCCGTGAATAGATTTAGATCCTATAAACCGGGTTGGTTGTAACCAATCCGTCTAAATTAGAATATGGATTTTTTCTATATAATTGTATGCCCGTAGAGGCTCAGAGTGTGACTGAGAAGTGTGAGGATTGAGATCCGTCTGTAATCTCCATTGGCTGAATAATAAGATGACCAATACCTATGCTTGGTGGACGTAGCCCAACTTTTGGGTGAACCACGTAAATTGTTGTGTCTTTGTTGCTTGCATTTGTATTGTTTTTCTTATTGGTAATTGTGTTTTCCGCATTAACAATTACAACACTACTCCTATGTTGGCCATATTGTTTCTCCTATTATGTCTATACTTCCGAATCAGAGACCTTTCAATCAGGGTCTTACATTTATAAGATTTTGGGATGCTGATAAACTTCTGTCGTAAAGGAGTCTGCCACTTTCTTTCGGATCCTGTTTGCAAAATGTTGTCTCTCACCCCCTTCTCCATGATATCCGAGTACAGAGACTCTGAAGATCTCTATACAGTTGTTTCTGCTTACTCCACTTCAACAAACTCGAGACCGGTAGAAAAACAACAACCAGTGGTAGGACGAGGAGTTGGGCTGGTGCAATAACTCCATCATTGCAAGGGGATGATCAAGGTCCAGCCTCAACAAAGAATACTTTCCCTATACACGTATGGACTGAAAGGGCTACACGTATGGACTGAAAGGGCTAGGAGGAGTAAAATTAATTGTATGCTCAATACGCTAAAGTCTCTGTTACCTGCAGGTCTCCATTCAAAGGTAGGATGAATGTTGTCAGGAATAACAGTTCAAGACAGTCATATAGGCCATGGATTAAGAAAATAATTATAAAATAGATTTTCATAACTGTGCAGACATGTTAAATTCAGATTGCGGAGTTGTTTTCTGGGTTGTTCAGTATTTCTTTCTCAGATGGACAGAGGAAGAATTATTGAGGAGGCCATCGGTTACATCAATACCCTCCAAGCTACCTTGAAAGATCTGCAAGCCCAAAAATCAGAAATGGAAGCACATCGTAGCAGAAGGTTGTCATCATTCACAAAGTCTGAGGATTCTCATAGTCTTCACATCCCTCCTTTAATAGTTCCAGTGGCGTCATCATATCCTGGTCTAAAGATTCTTGGATCCAATGTTATGGGAAGCCACGCTTTCATTACAATATGGGGCCTCCATAAGATTAGATTTCTGCCTAAATTATTTTCTGTTAAATTTTTAATTAAAGAAAAGTATCTAGGCAAGTGTTTCTCATTCCTAGGCGTCTAAGGGGTGAGAACGTGCCTAATGTGGGTCCTAGTTATTTAATTTGTGAGATGCAAATTAAAATGTGACTTTATGACTTTAGTGAGGGTGAGTGAAGAGACACCAAATCTCATCCACTCATCTAATCGAATCTCAACCGTTGGATTAAGAAACTCTTCACCTACCTCATGCGATCAATTAGGGTAGGAGGGCGCACCCTAGCTAGGGTTTTTCATTCATTTTTGAGGAGTAAGAGAGAGCAAGAGAGAGGTCCAACTTGAGAAGAGACATCATTTGCAGAGCTGGGCACGCATCCCAAGGTAGCAAGCTAGCATGATTTCCAAGGCAGAGTACAACATTGAATGCAGTTCGTACGGTACGTATTTCTAGAGGCCGTACAACCATTTATTATGCACATAAATCGAGGGAGATAGAAGAAACATTTTTGAGAATTTTGGAACGCATCCCAAGGTTGCCATACAGTCATTTATTAGCATAGAAATCGAGGCACCTACTGTCATTAATTTCATACAGTCCGTACAGATCTTGGCATGAATTTCGAGGGCCGTACAATTCTATTTTCGCACTGTTTTCGAGAAGAAAGGGCATGGTTTTTGAGGAGTTGTTTCTACTGCATATTCCGTACATTCTTAGCAGAAATTTGGCATAGAAACCGAGACAGTCTGTACAACATTTATTGTTGGGACAGTCGTACAGTTGTACGGATTTCTGGCACAGAAATCGAGAAGCTTTCCCAGGACTGTTCAGAAGGATTTTTGCAGAAGAAAGTCTAAGATAAGTTTGTGTAATTTCTGAAGATGAATATGCTATAAAAGAAATTTCTCCGAAGCTCACAAATAATAAAAAGCCCTCTCTCACTGGTTTTCCCCTTGTGGGTTTTTCCAGGATCGATGTTAGACTGAAAATATATGTGTCAACAATTTTGTGAGTTTTATATGCTGCTGATACTTTATTTCTACGTTATAAACAATGTTCAGAATCTTCATGTTTCAGTTATGAAATTAATTTTTCTGGTGAGTTTTATTTGTTGATATAAAACTAGATTTGGGCATTAAACATTGGCTGAAAAATCAGCGAGACTGAAACTGGGTTGGGGTCTGAAATTTTACATAGTATCAGAGCTGAGTTGAAAAGAAGTAGAAATTTCAGTAGTAAAAAAGTTGGGACAACAGTCACTTCACAGGGCAGAATTTTGAATTTGACTATAGGATTGAAAGTTGAAGACATACTTGATGGGGCAACAAATTTTGGTGCTTGAAAGGAGAGGATGATCTTGCTACTGCAAGAAAACGAGTTGTGGGACATTGTGGAAAATACCACAACTCATCCTGTGGTGGTACCTACTGATGCTACTCTTCTTGCAGCTTACACTAAGAAGAGTATCAAGGCTAAGAGGATTATTCTTGATGCCATAAAGGACCATTCGATTCCTCACTTGATGGGGAAAACAAATGCCTATGAGATGTGGGAGTCTTTGACTAAATTGTACCAAAATGAGAACCAAAAAATGGTTTTGAGGGAAAAACTAAAGAGCATAAAAATGACCAAGGCTGAAAATGTGGTCACATACTTTACTAGATTGACACAGGTGAGGGATGAGCTTTGAGATGTGGGGGAGGCCATAGTTGACAGTGATCTTGTGAGAACAACATTGAATGGAGTTTCCAAACAATGGGTTGTTTTTGTGGAGGGCATTGTTGCTAGGGAGAAAATTCTCAATTGGGAACATCTTTGGGATGACTTTGTTCAGGAGGAGTCCCAGAGAGGTTACGCACATGGAAATTCATCTGCAGGTCATGAAGAGAATAATGTGGCTCTTGCTACCACTAGCAAGAAGAAGTTCAAAAAGGGTCCAAAGTGTGGTAACAAGCCCAAGGGTGAAGGGAAGAAAGACATGAGAAAATTCAAGGGCTTTGCATGCCATAATTTTGGGCACTATGTAGGTCAGTGTCCTAACAAGAGGAAGAAACAAACAACAGCTTCAGCAACAGTGGAAGAATTTTCCACCAAGTTTGACAAGGATTTTTTCTTGGTTGTGTATCTATCCACGAGGACCATTCATTCAGATACTTGGTATATTGACAGTGGTTCCTCTCTCCATATGATAGGGGTTCTTGAGCACTTGACAGATCTTACAGAGATTGTAGATGTGGAGGTGGTGCTTGGAGATGACCAAGAAGTCAAGGCAGTTGGTTGCGGGGCTGTATCATTTCATAGGGAGTCTTTGCCTCCCATGTCTTTGACAGAGGTTCTATATGTTCTGGGCTTGAAGAAGAACTTAGTGTCAGTTTCTGCTATTGAGGAGAGGGGATATGAGGTTTTGTTCCATGATGGGAAGGTTCTCCTTTACCCAAAGGGGTCTAGTATCATTTCAGCCAAAGTGATTGGTACTAGACATGAGAACTTGTACAAGATTTCGTTCCAGCTAGTGAGGGCATTGATTCATACTACCAGCAATAGCAGTGACCTATGTGAGCTATGGTACAGGAGAATGACACATTTTCACCATGGGGCTTAGAGGGTTCTGAGGGAGATGGTGACAAGAGTTCCAAATTTCAGTTCAGAGCACCATGAGTTGTGCAAGGGGTGTGATTTGGGAAAGTACACCAAGACTGCTTTTCTGAGCAGTGATAGTAGAGAAGAAAGGATTATTGATCTTATACATTAAGATGTATGTGGCACGATGTCTTCGGCATCGTTGACTGGTTTTCTATACTATGTTGTATTCATTGATGACTTCTCACGGAAGTTTTGGATTTTTTTTATGAAGACCAAAGGATAGGTCTTCAGTTGGTTTCAAGAGTTCAAAGCTCTTGTGGAGAACTAGACAGGGAAGAAAATCAGAGTCCTGAGATCGGACAATGGGGGTGAGTATACCTCCAAGGAGTTCACAGACTTCTGTGAAGGAAAGGGCATCATGAGAGAGTTGATTGTTCCTTACAACCCGCATCAATATGGGGTTGCAGAGAGGAAGAACAAGGCTATTGTTGGGGCTGCAAGAGCCATGCTACATGATCAGGGGTTGCCACTATTTCTATGGGTTGAGGCCTGCTACACTGCAGTTTATCTGTAGAACAGGAGTCCCCACAAGGCTGTGGGGATCATGACTCATGAGGAGGCATTTTCTGGGAAGAAGCCTAAGGTGGGGCACCTTAATATTTTTGGGTGGATCACATATTCATATGTCCCTTCTGAGAAGAGGACAAAGATGGATCCCACGATAGAGAGAGAGATCTTTGTTGAGTACAGTGAGACTTCAGAGGCTTTCTGTATATACCTTCCTTCCTCGAGGAAAATTGTCTTGAGGAGGGATGTTAGATTTGAGGAGGACGGAGCCTTTAGGAATTCTAGAGGGACAGAGAAGGGTGAGCAGTATTCACCAAAGATTCAGGTGAGTCCACAGAAGACTACAGTGACACAGATTTTGGGGACGACAAGTTCACAGGGGACAGGGCCATAGGATTCAGGCTCACAGGCTACTGGTCCACAAGGTTCAAGATCAAGTACTCCAGAGTCTACTTCATGATCATTGTCTTCAGGAGATGGGGTTGAGCAGGGAGAGTCCCCTCCACGGGACACTACTTCAAAGAGGAGGAAGCCTAAGTGGATTCATGATACTTTGAGGGAGGCACAAGGTTCAGTGCGGAATCCCAAACAGGCAATGAGGGAGAGTAAACCTCCCGAAAGGTTTTGCAGCTACATCACGATGGTGACCAATATTTGGGAGTCTGATCCTTCCACTTTTGAGGACGCTATTGGTAGACAGGTTTGGAGAGATGCCATGATGGAAGAGTACAATTCCATCATGAAGAACGATGTCTGGGAAGTTGTTCCTAGACCTGAGGGGAAGTTAGTGGTGACTTCCAGGTGGCTCTATAAACTAAAGCATGTTGAATATGGCTTCATTGAGAAGTATAAAGCTCACTTTGTGGCTCAGGGGTTTTCACGGGTTGAGGCAGTCGACTATGATGAGACCTTTGTGCCGGTTGCTAGATACACTTCGATCAGGGAAGTGATCTCCATTGCAACAGAGATGGGTTGGAAGATCCACCAGATGGATGTGAAGACCCCATTTATGAATGGTCTTATTCAGGAGGAGGTGTTTATTGAGAATCCATTGGGCTTTGAGGTGCATGGGAGAGAGTTTCATGTGTGTAGACTGAAGAAGGCATTGTATGGGATGAAACAAGCTCCCAAAGCTTGGTATTCAAAGATAGATGCCTATTTGCAGCAGTTGGGTTTTGAGAACAGTGAGGCAGATCCCAACCTATATTTCATTGTGGTTGGAGAGGATCCTCTCATTCTTCTGCTATATGTGGATGATCTTTTCATTACAGGGGCAAAGAAACTCATCAGCAGCTGCAAGGAAAGCCTTACGTCAGAGTTCGAGATGATTGATATCAGACTTATGCATTAATTTTTGGGATTGGAGGTTTGGCAGGAGCTTGGACACATCTTCCTGGGACAGGGGAAGTATGTGTGTGACATTCTGAGCAGATTTCAGATGGAGGATTGTAGGCCCATGACCACTCCCATGATTACCAACTGGAAGAAGCTTCATTCTTCTGAGTCATAGTTGGTGGATTCCACCTTGTATCGTCATTTGATCGGGTCATTGATGTATTTGGTCAATACCAGGCTAGATATTTGTTTTGTTGTCAACACTCTCAATCAGTTCATGGTGGAGCCTAGGAGAGTGCACTGGGTGGCAGTAAAACATGTGCTCAAGTATCTTTGTGGTACGATAGATTATGGTCTAGACTATCATAGAGGAGATGGAGTTCATTTGGTTGGCTATACAGATTCAGATTGGGAAGGATGTGTCAGTGACAAGAAGAGTACTTCAGGGTGTTATTTTGGATTGGGCTCAGCAGTGGTGTCTTGGTTTAGTCAGAAGCAAAAGTCAGTAGCTTTGAGTTATACAGAGGCTGAGTATATGGTAGCCCGTCAGGCCAGTTGTGAGGCTCTTTGGCTTCGTAAGTTGTTGGTGGGATTGTTCGGTGTGCAGTTGAGGCCTACTGTGATTTACTATGATAATCAGAGTTGCATTAAACTCTCGAAGAGTCCAGTTTTTCATGACCAGTCTAAACATATCGAGATTCGGTATCACTTCATCTGTGACTATGTTCAAAGAGGAGTTGTGGAGCTACAATACATATCTACAGAGGAGTAGGTTGTAGACATACTCACCAAGGCTTTGAGCATAAGCAAGTTTGTATTTTTCAGGGACAAGCTTGGAGTGGTGAGTAACACTTTCCTCGGTAAGAGGGTGTGTTAAATTTTTAATTAAAGAAAAGTACCTAGGCAAGTGTTTCTCATCCCTAGGCGCCTAAGGGGTGAGAAAGTGCATAATGTGGGCCCTAGTCATTTGATTTGTGAGATGCAAATTAAAAGGTGATTTTATGACTTTAGTCAGGATGAGTGAAGAGACACCAAATCTCATCCACTCATGAAGATGAATCTAAGAATCCAACTCAAGAATACAAGATGCAGAAAGGAGAATCGATCTAGGAATATTTCTCCAGAATATCTCAATTCAAAGAACAACTAGAAGAAATTGGAGATACTATAGATGAAGAAAAACTCATAATGACGACCCTTAATGGTCTCACAAGACCATGGGATACATTCATACAAACCATTTGTGCCAAAACGGAGAAACTAAAATTTGATAGTCTTTGGGAAGAATGTATTCAAGAATAAACAAGAGTAGCTAACCAAGAAGCTTTACTATCAAGAGATGAAGATCAAGCCCTAGCTACTTACACTAAAGAAGGAAGAAATAAGTCTTACTTCCAGAAAGAAACTCATAAAGAGTCTCACCCCCAAAACAAATTCATACATAAATAATCTCAATCTAAGAGATCCAAAAGAAAGGACAAAGAAAAGAAAGAGACTTCTCATATTACCAATGATACCATTGTGACAATATAGGACATATTGTGAGACATTTTCCATCTAGGCGAGAAGAATACAAGAGGAAAAATAAGAGGCACCATGCCCATGCAGTTGAATATGAAGAGCCACCTGCAAAGATGATAAGAGAATGCATTGAAGACTATGTCTTACTCTCGGCCCTCTCAGGATCAGTATCACCTGGAGAGGACACTTGGCTCATATATAGTGGTGTGTCCAAGCACATGACAGGTCAAAGAGATATTCTCTCTTGAATTTTAGAAAATAAGTTTTCTCAGAAAGTTACACTTGGAGATGATTATCGATACCCTATCAAGGGAGTAGGAGAATCAAACTACAAGCTTAATTCAGAGACTCCAATGAAGATGAAGGACATACTCTATGTACCAAGTTTGAAAAATAACCTACTCTCCATATCATCTTTAGAAAAGAAAGGCTTCAGAATTTCCTTTATAGATGGAGAAGTTCTTATGTGGGCTAAGGGTAAAACCATGAAAGGAGCAATTGTCATTGGAAAAGAAGAAGGTGGTTTGTATAAGATAAAGTGTCACTCAGAAGCTACCATGACCCATGCCATTGAGAATCCATGTGAAATTTGGCATAGAATATTAGCACACATCAACTACAAGGCATTACCATATGTATGCAAGGCAGTCACGGGTCTACTAGAACTCAAGGTTGGCCATGAAAGTGTGTGCAATGGATGTGCACAAGGGAAGAATATCAAGAACCCTTTTCCGAAGAGAGACAGTAAAGAAAAAGGATTCTTAGAACTCATTCACTCAGACATGTGTGGCCCAATGCCATCATCCTCCATCAGTGGGTATGTATACTATGTATCTTTTATTGATGATTATTCTCGTAAAACCTGGATTTACTTTTTGAAATCAAAAGATGAAGTGTTCAGTAAATTCAAGGAATTCAAAGCCTTGATAGAGAATCTTTCTGAAAGAAAGATCAAGATACTCAGATCAGATAGTGGAGGAGAATACACCTCAAAAAAGTTTGTAAACTATTGCAAATATGTCGAGATCAAGAGGGAGTTCACCACTCCCCATAATCCTCAACAAAATAGTGTAGAAGAAAGAAAGAACAGAACAATAATGGAAGCAGTGAAGACCATGATCCATGATCAAGATATTCCAATGTTCTTATGGGCAGAAGCAACAAAAACAATACTGTATGTACAAAACTGATTATCCCATAGTGCACTTGGGTTTAATACTTTTGAAGAGATGTTCTCCGGAAAGAATCCATAAGTAAGCCATCTCAAAATATTTGGTTGCCCAGTATTTGTACATATTCCAAAAGAGAAGAGAAACAAGTTGGACCCTTCAGGAAAGAAGGGAATATTTGTTGGATTGTATTGAGATCAACAGGGATGCGACCTTTGATGAAGATGCATCTCTCAAGAAATAAAAAAGATTCCATCTTGAAGAAGTATATGAATAGGAACCTATAGCTCCCAGAGTTGCAGAATCAGTGAGGAAGGTTCCCATAATTGCAAAACCAATGAGGGAAGTCACAGCTTCCCTTGATGAGGAAATTCTAGAAGATCATGACTTAATAGAATTTCAAGAACCTCCTTAGATGACGATCTCCCATAAGAGAAAACCTACTTGGGATAGGGAGCTTATTCAAGATGGAGAGAAGTATGGTGTTCCCAAAGGAACCATGAGACAGGTAAAGAGACCTAAGTCATTCTCTAATTATATGGCTTTGATGAATGATCTCCTAGAGAATGAGACTACCTACTTTGAAGAAGCCATTTAGAAGAAACAATGGTCAAATGCCATGACAGAGGAATACCAATCCATAATAAAGAATGATGTATGGGAAACAGTTCCCAGACCAAAGAGCAAGGATGTGGTATCTTCCAAATGGCTTTTCAAAATAAAACATGTTGTTGATGGAAGTATTGAGAAGTATAAATCAAGGTTTGTCGCTCGTGGCTTTTCTCAAAAGGAAGGCATTGACTATGAAGAGACATTCTCTCCTTTATCCAGATACACTTTGATTAGAACCATGATAGCCCTTGCAGCTAAGATGAAATGGAATTTACACCAGATGGACGTAAAGACAACTTTCCTAAATGGTGTCATCGAAGAAGAAGTGTATATAGAACAACCTCAAGGATTTGAAGTTGAATATAGGAAGACTCGTGTCTGCAATTTGAAAAAGGATCTGTACAGGTTGAAGCAAGATCCTAGATCTTGGTATGGAAGGATAGACAGTTTTCTAACAAGCTTGGGATTTACCAAGATTAAAGATGATTCTAACCTCTACTTCAAGGTTATGAATGATGAACTAGTGATATTGTTGTTGTATGTGGATGACTTATTCTTAACTGGAGAAGAAAATATCATCATCAAATGTTAAAGAAGTTCGTTGCAGAATTTGAGATGAAAGACCTTGGCCTAATACATTATTTCTTAGGTCTTGAGGTATGGCAGAGCCTAGAGAGAATCTTCCTTAACCAAGGGAAGTATGCAGTTGAAATCCTGAAGAGATTTTTTATGTTGGAGAGAAATTCCATGAATATACCCATGGAAACGAAGCTGAAGCTTATGGTCGACACTTCGTCAGAATTGATTGATTCCATGTTGTATAGACAGATCATTGGATCACTGATGTATCTGACGAACACCAGACCAGATATTTGTTTTGTCGTGAACACATTGAGTGAGTTTCTGGTAGAACCCAGACATGTTCTAATCTAGATTTTATGAGCAGAACGAAATGAATACAGATCATTAACAGGTACTTAACACAAAATAATAGAGATACAGTAAAATCGGTTTTCTATTCAATAAGGAAATAAACTAAAACTGTAAAATGCAGCGGAAACAACTTGCTGGAATGGTGGCGGCTTATATCTGAGAAGAGATGTGTCAGCTGCACTCATTCACAAGAAGATGATTACAATGAGGCTCTGAAGGCATTTTTACAATAAACAGGAATGCCCAAAACCCTATACATCCAAAAACCTAACCCTTGGAGATGAAGCGCCAAAAGTCATGTGGGCCCCATTTGGGTAAGTTAGTACATTAACTTCTCGGGGTCGTAACTTTTGCATACGATCTCTGTTTTAGGCGTATGATATCCCGTTGGAAATTTATCATCGAGGAGATTCAGTTTGGAGGCCCACTATGTCATCAGTTACCATTGAGAATCTTGATCTTGAAAAACCTTCAATTAGGCCCTCAAAATGGCCCCAGAAGTTAAAACTACTAAAAATAGTAAATTGCCAAAAAACTGTTTTGAACCAATTGGAAAAGGTGGGTGGCCACCGATATCCACCTGAATCAATCCTCCCTCCTTAGAAATAAATGGTCTCCATTGCATTGAGGTCCCCCATCAGATGAGGAAATTTCTTCTGAATTTGGCCCCGGGTGAGCCACTTGCCTTGGTGCAGGAGCTGCCCTGCTTTGACGACTCAATAAAGATGGATCCTTTGATGTCGAGTGCCCTTGATTTGTGTGTCCACAATATGATCATTGGATGTCTATTGTATGCAATCGGGCTGAGCTCTGTTGGTGTCAATTGTTTTTCTACTTCTGAGCTTTCCAATAAGGGTGGGAAATAAGGGTGAAGGAGATCCACATTGAACACTGGGTACATGCCAAGGAAAGGAGGAATGTTGAGCTGCAATAGATTATCCTCCATAGCCTTGGTGATGGTGTATGGCCCATAACAGAGTGGGAGAAGATTCTGATGGGATCCTATAAGGAGTTCTTTCTGCAAGTGCAACCAAACTTTTTCGCCCACCTGAAACATATGTGGAACCCAATGTTGATCATGGCGTTGTTTGTACTTGTCATTGAACTTTTGTAGGATATCTTGAACCTATTGGTGGATGTGCTGGATCCACTTAATGAGTTGGGTGGACTTTTCAGCTTCAATTGGAGCAAGAGATGATTCGGTCGAGGTGATCATTGTTGAAATAATGTAACTGCAAAGAGAATTCTTCTTATTATTGTTATTTTATTATTAGGATTAATCCCCATTGTGGATTAATCATGTCGGTAATTGTATTAGGACCAAATCCCCTTTTGTGGATTGGTCATCAGACAATTGTAATAGGCAGAATAAGAAGTCGGCCCCAACAGTTATTATTGAAGACCCAGAATTAATTAAAGGTGGGTTTACCCACCCAGAGTGAGAGGTCGGCCCTGCTAATGAAACCCTTTCACACGTGCCAGTCTTGTATATATAGGAGGCTAGCGCCTCACTTTAATCACACAACTCACTTTCTCATTATCTTATGAGGCAAGCTGCAGTTACCAGTTAGAGAGAGGAGAAGAAGAGTGGCGCATCTCCTGGGGAGGACTATCTATATTGGTTTGAGTTAGCTCTTGAACATTGTATAAGCTATTTATGATAAGGAAGTTTTTGCTGGGTTTTCTTCCCCTAGAGGGTTTCCCAGGATAAATGTTGTGTCTCTTGTGAAT
>JZKD02S2204281.1:0-11478 GCA_000966675.3 Picea glauca | reverse complement strand
TATGAATATCAAACTTTTAACATAAAAAATTTAACATTAACCATGAGAGAAAGTTTGTTTACAACTATCAATAGTCACTACTATCTATAAATTCCATTCACAACATCTATGTGCATGTGATAAATAATCTTGAAAATTTAATTGAACACTCTTTCTTCCATTTAGAGGAATATTCAATATTTTGGAGGAAGGTCTTACACAAGATAATCAAACCAGTTTTATTATCATCCTAACTTATTAAGACATTAGTTAGAATATAAACTCCAAGATATACTTTCGATCTCGGAACATTATAGTAATTTGATGTTCAATGGAGATCTTTCAACAATTAGATCCCACAATGTAGCCATGTTAGTACTAGCTACCTAACTTCATAAATTTCATACTGGTAAAATTGATATTTATGACTTAGAAGCGATGGAGGCGCAACAATGGCAGATCTGGTGTAACCAGATTCACTGCAGACCCAACTTTTTAGTGTATCTGTTGTATAAGAGCTCTCCTATCTACCTCTCGTGAGGTTTTAAACAACTCTACCCTCCATTTTCTCTTGAGAGTGCTTTATACACAGTCTACCAACATTTAACGATGTTCCTGAACTGTCTCCATTTGGAACCATATTTCTGACTTGCAGAACTACAGTGACAGATTCATGTCCTCTTCCTCCTACACCATTACTATTCGGAGATCACTTTTTATATTAAACTCTCCTCCTCACGAGACACGCACTGATGGAGGCTGAAGTCAGTGCACTCATGAGTGTTGTTGACGAGGTCCTCTGGAATAGTGTAGGCCTCTTCACCTCGACGAATGAGCTCTCTAGGCGCACTAACCGATTACAACCAACATTTGAAACAGCAGGTCTGCCCTCTACCTCTTCTATCATAGCTCTCCATCATTCTCCTCTATCCATTACCACCTACCCATCTCCTAGCACTCACCCCTACACATCTTCCATATCCTATGCCATATATACTTCTGCTCCCATTCCCCCCTCCCAACCTATTACAAAATCTACATTATTCCCAACCTATTACAAAATTGGCAAGGATTCTAGTAGAATTAGACATACACGAGGGTCTGCTTGAAACTCTGGATATATATTGGAGAGAACATCTTACTCGCCGGAAGTTAGACTATCTCGGCATTCCTTTCAGATGTTCTCTCTGCAGACAAACAGGCCACTTGAGAAAGACTTGTCCTAGTGCTCTTGAAGATGAATTGTCGGAGGAAACCATGCTTGAGCTTGCCTCCAACCTGGACTCTCCGAACATGAATACACAGGTCAATATTCCAAACTACCCTGAAGATGGTGTTTTACCTGGCATGGACTCTATCACTGGTAAGCTTAAAACCATCTATCCGACACTTTTTTTCTCACTCTCACTTGGGAAAAGGACTTATTAGATAACTCTTCTCTTCTTACTTTGAGATCGACTTCTCTCCCTTGGGGGGACTCTCCTAGAGAACTTTCTGGAACCCTCCACTTACACCAGTCCCCTAGTCCATCCACTCACCTACCTGGATCTACACTATCTTTTCCACTTGTCTAGCCTGATACACTTTCCTCTCTTATTACTCCCATCCTACCTGAAGAGACGACTCCATGCTCCTTGCCTTTATCAGGCTCACCATCCACTCTAGCCAACCTCCACCCTTCCTACAAGTTGGACGTAGCACTGATACCAACCTTGCATGTTCCCAACTTAACCTTACTCTCAAATCATCCTCTGGAAGCTCGAAAGTCCACTTCTATCTCACGTTGTACACTCCCCCCTCTGGTGACTGAGAGCTCTGTGGAACAACCTCTCGAACTAGAGGAGTATAACCGTTTACCAGGATTCAGCGAAATCAAGCCCGGTGATAGCACACTTGGTGTTGTTCTAGATACCTTAATTCCTACATACAAAGAAGTATTAAGTCCCACACCCTTACCTACTTATATGGGTAATACTTTATACAAATTTCCAGACACTGAAACAAGATTGGAATCAACAGAGACTTCATCATCATTTTCTGAAAAAGACTACATTTGGACTAGAGGGCATGGTTTCGAACACTCTCCGATCAAAACTCGTAGTGCCCGTCGCAAGGAGGGCTCTTCATCTACTCTTCCTATGGTTTCTTCACATTCTCTTACTGATATTGGGGTTCTTAGAGGCATGAAATCCCTAGTAAGAGAAAATCCATGATCTTTCTCTCCCTCAACATCAGAGGGGTGGGGGTTCCCCTAAAAGCTGCCTCCTTCAGAGGACTTCTTTCACACTCATCTCCGGACATCATTTTTTTACAGGAAACCCTAGTTGATAGCAAAAAGGCCAGAATATTTTTAAATCAATTTCACTCAAATTGGCACACCTACACAGTAAGCTCACTCGGTACCTCTAGGGGCTTGGTTGTGGCTTGGGACCCTACCAAATATGATTTATCTCCCTTTATTTGTTGTGGAGGCATCTTGTTGTCCAGTACTTGCCGAAACAACAAAAAAAGGATTAATTTACTCAATGTATACGGCCCATGTTCCAATAGACATATTTCCTAGGAAAAGGTAGAAGCTCGAGGTTTACTTGACCTCGAAAAATTGATCATAGCAGGTTATTTTAACCTGACAATATCTGTAGGGGAAGTCTGGGGGGGCTCTACTACCCAGGACACTCTGGAAAAAAATTTCACTACTTTGTTCTTAGCTCACAATCCGGTGGATTATGTTCCAGATCTCTTAGCTCCCACTTGGCGTAATGGGCGGATGGGATCAAATTCTATCTCCAAGAGGATAGGATTTTCTTATTTCTGATCACATAATCTCTATGGAGGATAGGATTCTCACTTGGGTGGATTTCCCTTTTTATCAGACCATGCTTTGATTTTCTTGCACTTGGACTCATCTATCCATAATATTGCTTACCCCTTCAAACTAAATTTGTGTTGGCTACTAGAAGTTGATTTCAAATCCATTGTCGTTGAAGTGTGGAAGGACCCTCTCTATCTTACCGAGCATTATTTCATCTTTTTATTTGGAATCTTAAGTGTCTTAAATCCCGTATTAAAGAATGGGTTACCATCCATAAGAAACTTAATACACAGACTATTAGAGCTTTAAACAGAGATACAGATCCTTCTTCTAGCAGATGTCCATCCGGGGGTTATTGGTGACAGTAGCCAAGTTTTAAAAGGATTGGAAACTGAAAGAAATCATCTCCTTCTCAAAGAAGAATCCACCTGGAGGCAATGTTGTAGAACTTCCTGGATTAAGTGTGGTGATATCAACACCAAATACTTTCAAAATTTTTCTAGCTCATGTAGAAGAAAAAATCACATTTGGAAGATAGCAGATGTAGATGGCACCTTCCATAGTGGACAACAAGCTTTAAAATCAGTTGTTGTTAGACATTTTAAACCTTTTTTTAAGGCGAAGCTCTCAGAAAATTTACAGACTTCTGTCACAGTGGAAAGACTCTTTCCACACACCGTATCTGAGGATGATTCACTTACACTTGACAGTCCTTGCACACTATAGGAGATTAGGGTTTCTTTAAAATCCTTCTCCAAGGATAAAAATCCAGGCCCTAATGGCTAGACAGTAGAATTTTACCTGCACTTCTTTGACTTGGTTGGCCCGGATCTTCTAGAGCTTGTGGAGGACTCTAGACTTAGTGGGAAGGTGGTTGGAGCTTTGAACTCGAGCTTCCTTACTCTCATTCCTAAAGTTGTAAATCCAACTACCTTTGTAGATTATAGGCCTATTGCACTCTGTAACCTCTATTATAAACTCATCTCAAAAATCATTGTGACCAGGATAAAGCCCATTGTCTCTTGGACCCTATCGAAAGAACAGCTTGGTTTTTTAAAAGGACACCAGATCCTAGACGCCATTAGCACTGCCCAGGAGTGCTTACATAGTATCAAATCTAAAAATTCAAAGGCGCTTATCCTCAAACTGAACCTCAAGAAGGCTTTTGATTGCATCGACTAGGACTTCCTCGGATTGATTCTGACTCAAACTAGTTTTAGCAATTCAATGATAAAGTGGATCATGAGTTGTGTGGTTAGTGCAAACCTTGTCATATTGATTAATGATGAATCCTCCTCCTTTTTTTGCATTGGTAGAGGACTGCGGCAAAGTTGTCCCCTCTCACCTCTGCTCTTCATTCTGGCTATGGAAGCCTTGAGTCTGCTCCTCAAATCTGGCCAAGATGATGGCAAGATATCTAGAATTAAGGTGTCCAGGACTATCAATATTCTTCATCTCCTTTTTTCTGATGATGTTCTCATCATGACAAATGACTCATTACAGAAATGGAAAGGGACAAAAGAGATTTTAAAAATCTTTTGCATCTCCACGGGCTTGTCGATCAATTGGGAAAAATCGACCTTCCACTTTGCAAACCTGCAACAACAAACTTTGAATCAGCTTAAAGGTATATTTCCTTACACCTTTACTCATCTATCTTTTGGTCTCAAATACCTGGGTTATTTCTTAAAAGCAGAATCCTATAAGTTGGCAGACTAGAATTGGCTCATCACTAAAGTTGAGAAAAAGACTGGTCACTAGTGCACGAGGTGGCTCTCCCTTGGAGGCCAGTTTACACTCGTCAAAGTTGTCCTGGAAGGACAGCCAGTGTATTGGATGGCTCTTGCAGCCATCCCTACTACGGTACTCACAAAACTCTGCCAATTGACTTATAATTTCCTCTAGTCGGGTTGCTCAGACCACTCCCGACATGACCTTTGCAATTGGGAAGCTTTGGCAAAACCCAAACAAAAGGGCGGATGAGGGATCCAGAATTTATTTCATTTCATCCAAGCACTTGCAGCCAACTCCCTCGAACGTGTGATGACTACACCTGGCATTTGGCATTCTATTTTCAAAGACAAGTACCTCTCACAACACACAATTACCAGTTGGCTTCTATCTGACACGGTTACCACCAGGGAAACATCACTCTTCTGAAGAAACTTAACCAAATACAAACAAGGGATAACCCGTTGGCTTTGTTGGCAGCCAAGATTGGGCCACTCCATTACTCTTAGACGCGATCACATTCTCGGTATGGGCGATACCACCATACTCCCTCCACAACTGATAGTGCATCTTCACAACAACAACAAAAAATCGGTATCTCTACCAAGCTAGAGATCGTTCCAATTCGGTTTACTTCCCTGACAGGTGGCTATCCAACGACGCACTTGACCTCAATGCAGAGCTAGCTCCACATTGGAACACCCTCTTCTCGACTTTAGCTCAATCGGGTATACACTCCGGAAAACTCACAGTGCAAAATGTATACACAGCCATCACAAACACGCTCTGGCACGCTAATATCAAAGGCTGGAGAAAAAACACTGGACCTGGCACCTACCTCCCAAGATAAAATTCTTCACTTGGCTCATGATCACTTACAAATTGAACACTTGGGATATCCTTCAAAGGAAGGGCTGGATTGGGCCAAATATTTTCCATATTTTCCACAATGATGCAGACACTGCGGACCACCTGTTCATCAAGTGCCCCTTCTCCAGACAAGTTTGGGATAAAATTGCAATTGTGCTAAATATTAAAACCACTTGGGACAGGCCTACTCTTGCTGATTTTTTTTACTATTGGACCCATAGGGAACACAAAATAAAGCAGCTTCCATCCCTGGTCTGTTGGTCTATCTGGATGGACAAAAATAAAAAATAAAAATTGAAAATGGGACTCCATCTACAAGCTCTACAGCTTACAAAACACTTGGATTATTTAAAAATTGGATTGATATCCACTCTAGAAAGCCAAGTTTGTAGATTACAAAGAGTATACCTGACTTAGAGGACACTCCAACAGGTTGGTTTGATGGAGCAATGCTTTCAAATGGCACTCAGAGCGGTGTTGGAGGATTGATCAAAATCACAAAAGATTCATCCTATAGATGGACCTTTAACTGTTATCCGGGCACCAATACCAGGGCAGAATTATTGGGTGCCTGGGCCATGCTCTACTTGGCCTCTAGACTACATATTGAAGCTCTTCAGATTCTCGGGGATTCCAGAATAACTATTGATTGGTTGAACAACATGGGTGAACTACAAGCCATCTCCCTTCTGACTTGGAAGGACGAGATCAGACTACTTCTACCCACTTTCAAAAAAATCAGCTTCAACCATATCTATCATGAACACAACAAATTAGCATATCAACTATCAAAGGCATCTCATCAAAAAAAAGGGGGGCATTATAACATACAACCTCTGGTTAGATGATCATGAGGGCCCTCCCCATTTTCTAACTCTATTTTAAGATCTGTTCCTTTTCATCTTAGCGGTCTTTTATGATCTGAGATTTGAAGACCACTCCTAGACTATGTTTCAACTTTGAAGAATACTTATGTCCGCTAGAATTTCTCGAGGTTTATCCTCTTCTTATTCTTGTGTATTTTTCAGACTCTTAGTAGTCCTCTTGCTTTTTTTATGAACTTTCCCCCTTTGCTGGCCGAGAGACCACTAAAGACGAAAGCTTCATATGAAAGTTGTCACTTCAGCTGAGCTTTGTAATTCTCTGACTTGAGAACACATTATATATCTAATAAAATCGAGAAATTTTCCCATTGGAAAAAAAAAAGTACGATTGCATAACAATATTTGGAGGCATATTTTCTACTCACATAGTCACACGAAGATCTAGTTTCGAGAATGATGTGTGTGGTCTCACGTGTTAAATAGAGGGCACGGTATTTAGAATATTGTTTTCATTTGATGTCCAATGGATATCTTTCAACAAGTAGATTCCATAATATAGCCATGGTAGTACTAGCTACCTTTTTTCCACAGAAGTAGTACTAGCTACCTAATATATGAACTAAAATAAGATTGTATAACAATATTTAGAGATATATTTTCTAGTCTCATAACATGTATAGTCACATGAACTATTGATATAGGGTGTAAGGCTAGTACAAGAAAACCAACAAGTTATATATTTTAGTGAGATAAATTGTAAAATAAATCTCACACATCCTTCAATAAGTATGTGAAATATAGTATTAAATAAAATATGTATATCATTTATTAGTATAGTGAATAATAAAATGTGTTATCTATTAGTATAAATCTATTTTAATCTCAAATCTATCAAGTATTGAGAGGGATCAAATCTTTTGAGGTGTAAATATTTTTATCTTTTAAGATGAATCTAGGTTAGTTGTATTCTTACTCAGCTTTGTAAAAACTAAAAGTCATAACTTATGCACATATGGATATGTAAAAATACAATGTTGATTATTGTTAAGATATTTATATTTGCATTGTAACAATATTTTTATGTAAATATCATATCTATAGTTCCCCAGATGTGGTGGCTTCTCACTCACTTGACAACGAGGTGGATGGGACATTGGTGCACCATCCCATGCCATAGGTGGCAGTTGCATGTACACGTGATATGAGAGAACATAGTCCTCTCTATGAGTGTGACATCATGGCAGTTAAATGTTGAAGACGCGGAGGGAAGCGAGTATGAGAGTTCGCACAAATATGGTACTTCAACCGTAGGAAAGCTGGTTATTGAAGTTAATGGTGGAGTCTGAGAGGACGACAGGGTTGATCGTTGATATGAGGCTGAGGTTCCATCCATATCCGAGCATTGTGATGATCATCATGACTAGGCTAGGCTAGGGAACAATGGCACGCTCGCAGAGAAACGCAATGTGGGTTCTTAAGCAGCCTTTCCAACAAAAGGGAGGTATGAAGGTGGTTTTTTTGTTTTATTGTTTGATTCCAATGAATCTTGTTTTCTTTATTCTTAAGCTCGACTCTCATGTCTTTCTCATCCTCCTCCTCATGGTGTCACGTGGGCATAAGCCTTGTGCCACCCCTAGTCTGTCATGAGATTTCTATCACGAGTTCATTCTTGGGAAGGATCTGGAAACAATTCTAGCATTGGAGGCGGAAGTTAGGCTTGTTCACAATTTCAAGGATGATGAAGAAATTGAACAGCGAGTTGGTGGTTTAATTCTTGATCTGGGTTGCACCAAACAAGGAATTCAAAGTTTTTCAAGACCCTAGATCTCTATTGGAACACCAAGATAATGGTGGCTTTGGGGATGCTTCCCAAGGAAGATGAATTCAAGCAACTCAAACATAGAATGGAGACCTTGGAAGAACAGAATGTCTATCTTCTCTCTGTGGTCACATGGATAGCTCGACACCACGGTGGCGTCTTCCATCCTCCTGCTGCAAACTGGTATGGAACCCCTTTTGTTGTTGTTCGTTCGGACGGATTTGGCCCATCCTCTCCATAGGTTCAACATGCCAAGAGCTAATCGTATTTCCATGTTTTTTAGTCCTCTTTTATCAAGTTTTTTTTGTTATGAATTGTTCTAGTAAATCTACATGGCACTGTGGGTTTTGTATACAACAGATTGTTAGACTTATTATGTTTTTTAAAGCTTGGTTTCCCCTCTTGGGAAGGCAGACTCTTCAACCTCATTTTGATTACAGGTGACTTTCATGGTCTCTCTAGAAATTGACTCTGATCAAGCATAGTTGTACATTATGTTTATATTAATATAGTCTTTCCTTACTTTCAAAAAAATATCATATCTATGGTATTTATGTTTTATAGAAATCTGGTATCACTCTTTTTTATTTCTCTAAAACAATTTTTAAATTAGTTGTACATATCAAATTTATCTTTCATATATAGAGATAAAAAAAAAATGTTTCTATCTATATGTGGTTAATATTTTTTATTTTCATTTCTATCTATATCTGATTAGCATATAGTAATATTATTATTAATTTTTATGAGTATTATATCTTCTTTTTTAAGCTCACATATGATGATATAAGTGTTACCTATGTAGCAACATCTTTGTCATTATAGATTGTAAATGTATCTAGATACTCTTAGTTCCAAGGCTCACTACTCTTCCTACTAGTTGAGCATTGACTAACATGACTTGTTCCAAAAACTATTACACCAACACATTCCCAAATAACACTAATGAATTTAAGTTTATATTAATTCGTTACTATAATCCTTGTGGTCCTTAATATTACACTTTGTAAAACATTTCAATAAATTCTTAGCATGCTATCTTCATGTTTTTGGATTTGAAGAATCATGTTCTAAGGATCTCATTCCATTTTTTTTCCCTGAGAAAAAAATCATTGTATTGATATTTCAAGTGGAAATCAAATACACATTGATGATCGCTTTGACTTAGATTGTTAACATTCATTTCCTTTATAAATTTCATGTATTACTACAGATAAGACTATAGTTTATCCTTATGACTTTGACTCTTACAATCATCCTTATACACAACTTCCTCTAAAACATACAATTCCATCATCATATTGATGCCAAGACAAAACCATGAGACAAACATAAACAAAAAATAAAACACGATCAAGAAGTCATTCATCAAATAGTTGTAAGTGTATCAAATTTGTAGGAGTATGGTCCTTAATCTCATGGACAAGAAAACAACCTTCCTCCAAAATGAGTGCTTCCTTTGATAACTTATCAGTTTTGTGGTTGAATTCTCAATAAATATGAGCAAAGGAAACCTCTTCTAAAAGTACATTATTTTCCATAATCCTATCCAAAATAGGCCCTAGCTACAAATTAGAAATGTTACTTTTACCATTTTCCCGGTCCATCAGAAGTTTGGAGTTACCAAAGACTTGTAGCCTATTAACCTGCTTGTCCACTACAACCTTGAGTAGGATCTATAGGGATCAAGCCTACCTCATACTTCAATAAAAAGTAATTTGATTATCTAGATAAAGAATGACCCCAACTCCACAAGTTCCCAGTGGCATGCTCCATAAAAAAATCCACAAGGCTTAGTGTGATCAATACTTGGTTCTTGAAGGCTTCTTGGAATAGTATTCTTTGGTTGTTTGCTTCCTTACCATATGAGACTCTAATGTGATGTGCAAGTCTTCATAAATGTACCTCCTTATATTCAAAAATAAACTTGTTTCTGGTTAACCAAATGCCCCATAACACATAACCAAGTAGTGCTTTGTGTGAGGAAACAAATATATCCGTCATCCAAAATTGCATACATTCTGGCAGATTTAATTTATCCTAATGAATTTGTAGTTTGAAGCTATTGGAAATTTCCATCCATACAGCGTTGGTGAACTTGTAGTAAACAAATAAATGGTCCACGGATTCACAATATTTTTTACATAGGCAACTCCAACTGAGCCTGATCCAATTTTTCTTTTGACCATTATCCCATGTAAGGATCTTATTAGCCAAAGAAAACCATAAGAAAATTATTATTTTTAAAGGAAATGTTAACTTCCATACCAACTTCCACCACCAATGACTCACTTTGCCCAATCATTCATTGATTTTGGCTTTGTATCCTAACTTGGTTGTAAGCACCCCCGAGGATTTATTCAATGACCATTGTAATTCATCATTCTAGTCCTTTAACACAATAGTATTATGCTTGAGAATATTGGTATAGTTCATCCATTCTTCAGCCAAATAACCTTCTAGTTCCAATACCTCTACATTTTTCCAAAACTGAATCCCAACTTCCTCGCCCATCAAATCTATCGCATCCACTAAAAATGTAATCCATTTAACCTATAAGGCATGTTGAAGAAGTTCCAAGAGCATGTAGTTGTCACTGCATCCTATCCAAGGGTCTTCGCCAACAATTAGCTTCATGCCTCTCCTGATTTTCCACACAACCCAACGACCAAGAATATCATAAGCTTTAACCAGTCCTTTCCAGACATTGGAAACGCCTTTAAAAGATGTTCTCTTGTCTTAATCAAGCCTCCACTTCTTTGTTTTTACGATACTTTTCTTTCATCACTTTACCCATAGTCCTTTGTTGAACAACATCCTCCATAGACTTTTGGCTACCAATGCTTGGTTGAACACATACATGTTCTTCAGACCCCATCCACCTAGTTCCTTGGGTTTGGCTATCGTATCCCATTTGACCAATGGAATTCCTTCCTCAAATCTTCTACATGTCCACGGAATCTTGTAGCATTTTCTCTCATACGATCCAAGATTCTTTTGGATACATGTGTTATGGATAATTAATAATGGGAATACTTTTTAGAACATTTTTTACCAATACTAGCCTTCCTCCCTGAGAAAGCCATTTATTGCACTAGGTAATTATGTCTTCCATTTTCTTTATGAGCCAAGTCCAATCATCACTCAGACCATGTCTTCCATTTTCTTTATTAGCTCTAGTCTCCCTAGGAAAACATCACTCAGACCATTTTCCAAATACAAGATTTGTTGTTATTCATTTCCATCCTTGTTGCTTTGTAAAATAAAACTAAGATAGTTTTAAGTAACTTTGTTCCCTCAAATTTCCTCTTCCAAAAAGTAAAATGTCGTCTACAAACAACAAGAGGTTTACCTCAATGGATTTTGTAACTTGTATACCTCTAGAGAATCCATTTTGCTTCGCTTCAGCTATCAATTTGTTGAGCCCTTCTGCAATCAAGAGG
>JZKD02S2204269.1:397841-411172 GCA_000966675.3 Picea glauca | reverse complement strand
TGAATTAGCATACCTCATACAGAAATTTATAACTTGTGAGGGAAGGTTTAGCATCATCTACCTATATCACATTAAACTGCTACAACACTTAAAAGGTGTCTGTGAAATCAATATGCCTTATTTTCTATTACAAAGCCTTTCTAAGATGGCTAAGGTTGTCCAGAAACAAGGAAGGAACACATAAAAGAGTTTATATCACTGTGGTTTTATTAAAATGATCATTATATATGAACTACAGAAGCAAAATTTGACTTGGCAATAGTTTATCATTGAAAATGGTTTTGAAACAATAAAGGAGGAAGAAGAAGAGGAACAAATTTTAGTTGTGACTGATGATGAGGAAGAAGTACAAAACCCCAAGGCAACAAGCTCAAAAATGCCTATGGGGAGGAGAAGAACAAGAAGCATGGTGATAAAGGAGAAAAAACTTGAGGAAAAAGACAAGATTTTTACCACATATGAAAGGAAATCAAGAAAATGCCAACAAGTTCAAAAGGGCCAAATACAAGAAAATGATGATGAAGCACAACAAGCACAATATGCACATATTCAGACTCTAGAAGCACATTCATTCGGAAATGATGGTTTTGAGGAACATGAAACTACCACATATGAAAAAATGAGAGATGTGGAACAATTGATTAAAGACATGAAAGAAGAACCCCAAATGGAAGAAGTGGCTAGTGGATCCACATCTGAACTTGATAGGAAAAATAAGAAAATAAGGAAAATGAAGAGAAAAATCAAGGAAATTGAAGTCTTAGAAAGATACATAAAAAAAAAGAATGAAATGCCGAGGAATCAAAGCCATAAAACACAGGGGGAGAATGAAACTTTGAAGAAGAAGAAGAAGAAGCTTCAAAAACAGAACAAGTTAATCTCCAAAGAAGGCTATAAGTGGTTCGAACAGAAAAAGGCATATAAAGAGAAATATCAAAGAATGAAAGCACTTCATACAACTCAGGTGAATGTGGAAACATTATTGCAGGTAGAATAGGTGGCACAAGATCAGTGACAGAGGTTCAGGGACATTTTTGTGCATGAGGACATGCAAAGACTTCCTCTTGGGGGAGATGTTGAATACATTTTTATGCTTCCTTTTTGCTCTATAAACTATATTTTTGCCTCTGTATCCATCCATTTTTCCTTCATTTCATTCCATATTTTCCATAAAACAGATTATGTAAGGTATATTTATCATTCTTTAGCTTAAGAATTGATTTTTCTAAATTTTAGCATTAAAATTGAAAATTTATCAGAAATTACAGGATTTGACTAAATCTCGTAATTGCTCCTAGGTTCGTGTACTTGCAAGACACCTGGGAGAAATATAAGACTTGGGTTGTGTCCCCTAATGTACAAGGATGTATTATGAGCTATAAACTTCGATATCCGAGCCTTCCAGATGTCCGATCAACGCTGGTCAAACAGGGCCACTTCAGCAGAAAATACCCTGTTTTAGCCTTAAATCATGGATAGTTTTGGATTTTCGTGGGATTTGGCCATATATTATGGATCTGGAGGAGGCATTCGACCCTCCTAGAATATATTATGGATCTAATCATGATATTTAGGATATTTATTAGCATTTTTATTTTTGAAACTCTTGTATAAATACTCTTAAGCATAGACTAGTATGACAACCTTGAATGTGAATGAAGAAACTTTGGAATTTGCACTCTTGAGATCAGTTCTTCATTTTGTTCCTATTAATGCCTATGATATGATGATGTGAATGCTTATAGAGCTCTTTTCTTAGCTGAGACAACTCAAGTGTACCAGTGAAGCATTGAAGGGCCCCCTTTGCCAAACTAGTACACTCTTTCTTTATGTTCTTTTCAAGTAATCTTTGATACATGTTTTAGATTAGATCTTGCTGCAGATGAGTTTTATTCATATCTTGCTGTAGTTAGATGAATTCCATAGATAAGTCATATGCTTAATGTTTCAAATCCTTACTCATATTGTGAATGATTTCTTGAATAAGAATTCAATGTGTAGTTTGCCTTCAAGCATTAAGATAGTCATGAATGCCTTTTGAGTTATTTACGCTTTCAATACTTTTGATTTAATTTGATAATATTTTCTAATGAATGAATGAAAGAAGACAATGAATGCATCTCTTGAATAAGATTTTTGTCCTTCTATCATTTGATAAGTCTTAGAACTAGTTCGAACATCTCTTGAATGCTTACTGTTGATACTCTTTAGGAAAACAATTGTTGATTACTGTTATGCGATCTATGAATATGACTGTTGAACATAAGATTAGCATCTCTTCCATATTCATCCCTTAGAATAGGTTTTGGTTTATCTCCATTAAAGATAAAATCTATTTCTAAATCCATATACTTTGGATGTGCCTCTAAGTCTTACAAACACCGGATTGACAATCATTTGCACACTAATTTACATTAGTAGATTGGAGCCTAACAATTACCAAAGAAGGTATTCATCCTCTACATTTCAAATGAATTAATAGATGTGGTAAAAGGTTTGTTTGCATCATTTAGATCCATCACGGTGTGCTTGAGATAATTTTCACGATTTATCCTAATTTTGTTGGGCTGTCCATTTTCTGGCAGCCACAAATGAGACCAATCTGTGGCAAAGTAACCATGCAGTTGTTCGGACCAGTCCCTGCTTAAAAAAAAACCATATACTTCAGGGATGTCAACAACAATAATGTCAATAATTTGGTGAACCTTAGGATTATAAGATAACCTAACCAGAACATTCTTAAGTTCACCGATTACCTTAACGTTTGTCCAATCAAGCTGAATGATTTTGAGATCAGAAGGTTGAACTTATGCGTTAATTTTTTGACACGCAGATAAAGGAATTACATTTGATGATGCACCAGAATCGACCATGCAATTATGTACATTTCTATTAAAAAATTTGAAAGTTAACAAAAGAGGGACATTTTTACGAGCGGTAACAACATAATTCTGCTAATGTTTTGTCGTTGTACCTATAACAGTTTTATCTGCATTTGATACAGTGTTTTCAGCTAGGTCCCTTTTATCTGGAGGTTCAAATGTTGTTTTAGTAGGGATATTTTTGGTTGTTTCTGCAGTTTTCTTGCTGCTAGGATCGTTGTTCTTACTGTTTTCTGCGATACCTTGAAGCATTTTCTACAGAATAAGAGGAAATTGCAAAATCTTGAAAACATAAATATTAGCCCTTAGTTTTTTCAGATCTTCAATTAAGTCATATTCTAAAACTGGGGCTGCTAAACTCTATTTTATTTCATCTTGTTTCGATTGTTTTGGAGGCACATTATTACTCACTTCAAAAGAAGGTTTGCTCTGCGTTTTGCTTCTTGTGTTGTAAGGGTGGATAGTTTCAAAGTTTGCTTGGAAAATACTGTTGGAGAAGTGTCCGAAGATATTGGGAGATGATTATTCTTCTTCTTCTACTTCTTCCTCAGCTACATCTTTAGAACTTTCAGAAGGGGAATAAGAAGGATTATCATGTGCTTCTAGAACAGTTTGCAAAGCGTACTACAAGATTTCAAAATTGAGACCTTCAATGGTCAGATTTGGCCGATTGGGAGGAAAAGGCTTTCTGAAAGGAGGTTTAAAACTTCCTTTGCTTGAGGATGCCTCCTCGACTGATCTCTTTGAGTCCACGACTTGATTTGATAGTTTTTGGAAAGCTTTCTGCAAGCTTTCTAAGTCTAAATTTTCAGGTTGACTTTTGGCTTGGGGAGGCCTAGTAAGGATTTCTATTTTCTTTTTAGAGGATGAAGCTGTTTCAACTTCACTATTGAGATTATATTTTAAGATTAATATATCATTTTCAATTTGGCTTGACTCCTCAAAGGCTTCCAACAACGTGTTCTTCTTAGACCTTTTGATCCAAATTGCTATGTTGTTGTGTAGATCTTTGGTGTAATATGCAACAATTAGACTTTCAGCGGGCATTGAATCTGTGGGAATTTGATTCTTTAACATAAGAAATCTCTAATTAAAATCTTTTAATTTCTCCTTAGGGTTCATTTTTAGGCTCGAGAGCTCCATAACCAAGACTTCAGGATATTTATCATCTCCAAACTTCTCTAAGAAATAGGTTTCAAACTTGTCCCAGGAGACAATGGTTTGGGGTTGTTGGGGGAACTACCATGTGGAGGCATTGCCCTCGAATGTATAAGGAAAGAGTCTGCATACTACATCTTCATGCTCTACAATTTGGACTCTAATGGACAACATAAACTTATTTATGTGATCTTCAACAATTTTTTTAGAATCTGGATCAAATTTAGGCAACCATTTCTCCGGGTGTTTTGGCAATGGGTGTTCAGGTCCATGTACAACCATGGCATCTTGATCGAGCCAAGGTCTAGTGGGATTGTTTTGGTTTTCCATGGGTGTTGGTGGTGTCGAAGGCTGAGATTATTCAGGTGAGGAATTGCCTTCGTCAGATTACTCTCCTCCCAAAGAGGATGGATATGAACTAGGTGGGGAAGGTGGGATACCAGATCCTCCAACTCCAAGAGTAGGTGTTTCAGCAGGATCTGTTGTATTATGTCCTAAAGGGATTAAAATCACACCAGTACCTTCAATTTGTTCTCAGATATCCAAGAAATCTAAGGACTGCTTAATAGGCCTACCAGGTTGTTTGATATGGGCCAAGGAACTATGCGTCCTTATAAGTGACTGATGAACAATTTCTTGTGCGTTGGCCCCTTGAGGAGTTGGTGTCATTGGTTCAACAGGAAACTCAAGATTATCATTTGAGGTAGTTGTTGTTTCAAGTGTAACATTGTTTTCTGAGAAACTACGCATTACAGCAGGGGAGCGAGTGTGCGGGAGAGGAGTCTTGCAACTTCCATGCGCCATCAATTGAATTCAGGCCCTCCTTCTAGCGCCATTTTTTGACTGGTAAAATTGACAAGCTGTCAATTGGAATAATATGTCTGGTCCAGGGTTGTCTAAATAACCCAAGCTGTTTGTTGTAACCTGTTCTGACGGGTTTAATGGCTTTGCTAGCCAATCTAAGGTCCTAAAATAAAGAAAGGGAATAAACTAACTAATGTTAAAACTATAATATATGAACATCATTTATGGGTTGCAAGTTTTAATGGAAACTTACAAAATCAATGTAAAGATAATTGTTTTTGAGAAACCGATAAAGAAAACACATTTTTGTATTTTTTGTTTTCTAATTATAAATCATATAAAACTTGAATTAACTAAGTTGTGAAACAAAGATGCACAGATGGTCAAAGCCAATTTGAAACTTTGTTGTTTCACTAATGCATAAAATGACAAAAATTAGAAGCAGGTGAAGCTAACCTATTATTAGTTCGTTAAATGTGTCTGTGCCTTTGTATGAACCAAGAGCATCCAGCTGCCCTGCCTGTGAAAGAAATCTGTAGTAGGCTTATACTGAAATTTTCCTGAATAAATTCAAGGAATGTAATTGGCAGCCGGGATTTAAGAATAGAATAGGGAACACATATTAATTCAGTGCTCTTATAATTGTGAATGATTACAATTAGATAAATCTTTATGTAACACATTCATTTTATCCATCAATTAAAAATCAAAGAAAAATCCTGATATTAAAATTGATACGATGATCACAGTCACAACATATGGAACAAAAAATCATGAACGACATCTATAACATGAATATCATGGAACTTAACATGTCATTGAGACTAAAGCTATACTACACATTAATATCCCAAGATAAGAGAAAACAAAACATCAATGAAACAACATTCACAGTGGTCTAAAGACGAAATGCTATACATTGTTCCATTAAGTTTTGAAAATCATTCGTCCATCATTGGTTCCCGGCCAAGATGCCTTTCACTTACAAAATGCAGAGTATATAAAGTATTTTGAAATCTCATCTTCCCATCTCCTAGGATAGGATAATATCTCATGAGATAAAAATATTACAAAAATAGATGGCCTACAACCACTCATAGCTAAGTTGTTTCTTTTCAAAAATTAATAAAAGTTTTTTTTTTTTACAAAATAAACAAGAAAGAAATACTAATCATCTAAATCGAACATGCTCCACCTCAGAAAATCAGCATCAAGATTAACCATTTCCTGAAAACGAAACAAGAACAAGTTAGATAAGTTATTTAACAACTAATTACTAATTTTTATTTAAAAATGACTTAGCTACAGAATCGAAAGATTCTGTAGCCAATATTATCTTTGAAAACGAAATCTAATTTTAAACCGATTTGATTCAAAAAGATAACATGAATGTAATAAGATGGAAAAATTGTTTTACCATTTCAACCAACGACTAAACATGGATCATAATAGCTCGGAATTGATTATGGCATTAACACTGTCTGCGTTTCTGATCACTATGTTACCTGTCTTCTTAAGGCATTTATCTTGTCTCTCTACATTTGCTCTGAGGTCACAATTTTATTTTCTTAGTAATTCACTGTGAGCTGTGAGTGTTTTAATTCGAGCTTAGAGGATGGGAATATCAATATAGTATCGTTCAATCCAATGTAGGAAAACCTCACATTGCACAGGAGGAACGATATGTTGGTGAAGTGTACAATCAATTATGGTTGTATCAACATTACCTGTTATGTGCCCTTGACCAAGCCTAATTCCAGTGAACCCATATTTACCCTCGAGACACGGTGGAAGGTTATTAAAAAAGTCATACAGCTGAGCAGGATCAGATCTTTGACAATCCAGATCCTCTTCAGCCAGGAAATATTCAATTTCGAGATCTGAGACCTCATTGACCTCGATCGGGTCGATTGAGCTCAAATGAGGTTTAGCTTGATTCCTTAAATTTCACGAAATAAGGCAACCAACTCTTTTGTTCTGAAACCCTAGAGTCAAGTGTTTTCGTTTTGCCTGATTGCGAGATTTTTTGATATCAGGTTTTACAGTGGTGTTATTGACAACATCTAACTCATGCATAGAGGTTTCAATCAACTCTGAACCAACAACCTGTTGCTCATGTGAAGACTGATTGGAAATTGCCACGTCTCGAGGGTTTCTATTTAGAGAGTCTGTCTTGTTATTTAGAATTTCAAACTATTTTCTTATCAGTGGTTCACCCGAAATAGGTGTTTCTACAAGAATGGTTGTAGAAAAGCCATTTCTTATTAAAAATCCATCCAAGAAATCACCCAGGGTTGTCAAACGGTGAATCAACAACATTTTAATTAAGCTGTGGTGAAAGAGACTGGAGTCGAGGCTCTGTCTCTTATACCTTTTTGAAATTTTGTACTAGCTTCTCAACAGATAGAAGGGCACATTTAATTAAAAACCTATGAAATGCATAAGCAGTAGTATATGATAGAGAAAAAATTAACCATAACGACCCTCACATGTCACAAATTGCTTAAGTATCAACAACAAACCATGTCATCTAGCTTTAACCAAAGAAATAGGGATACCTTTATCGCATAAATCAATTTTCCTAGAGGTCATGAAGAGGCTCCATGGAAATTATTATATTTTTGTGTTTTTGAACCGCTTCTCGCTGCTGGATGGAAGCCCCGTGGCTTCACTCAGAAACTCCTCATTCACCTCTAACTAGATATCTCCAATTTTTGCCCGACACCCATCGAAAGTCTATGCAAATTCTTTAGCCACATGAAGGTTATAACCTTCAAACCTTTTGATGAAGGCATCCTATCCCTGACCTCTTAAATCTTCGATTGGATCATCGTGACAGAGCAGTGCTTGGCAGCCATTCGGCTCCAATCAAACAACAGAGGCCATTACAAATATGATTGGACTATGATAGGGGTAACTCAAAAAAGTTCTGGGTTTGAATGGTAGGAGTAAAAGAAACCAATTCGAATGGATAAAATGGAAACAAACAAAATGAAGCCTCTGTGAAATCATAGTATGAACATTGAGGGTTCGGTCTTGATGCTCGACCATACTTGGTAATGAAAACCTAGTGTACAAAGCATGAAAACCTATAACCTGTAATTGAAAGCATTATTAGTTCTTTGTTCCAACAAGGTGGATTAAGTACAGGGTACAATATTTGCGCATTATTTCTCATGACTAGCACAACCATAGTTTTTGCAAAGGGTTTAAATAAATTAACACAAAAAGGTTCATAATTCAAGTGCAAACCAACTAAATATTTAGAGATCATATCAAAAACATTCAAAAGGTAAGTCATTCAAGTGTTAGATATAGAATGGATATAAGCACAATGACCCTTTTAAAAAAATGCTTTGTATAGGAAAATAATTTGAAGTTAAGTTTTCATGTCTGATTCATGCTTTCAGTCATGAATCAAACATGAAAAGAAAATGAAACACAAACTTTAAAGAATTAATGAACATCTTTTATAATCCAGTAATCATCTCAAAAGGATAATATTTACAAGATGAGGTGAAGGCAGCTACAAAAAGTGTTGTTTGTTGTTCAAATAATGAAATCGTGTAGGACTGCCAATAGGACATTCACTGAAAAAAAATGATTAAGAGTAGTCTGCTCTGATACCACTGATCCGGATTATTTTTGGCACGAAATGAGAGCGGAGGTATAATAAAGATATGCACAGAGATAACATAGATATTCAATAATATAACAAAAATGTATCATATATGCAACCATAAACACAGATATACAATAATACACGATTTCTATTAATGAAAGAAATGTATAGAGACTGTAAAAATACAGAGTGAAAGACTCGCAAGAATGGTGGCAACTTATCTCTAAGAAGAGATGTGATGGCTACTTGCATTCGCAAGAAGATGATTACAATGAGGCTCTGAAGGCCTTTTTTACAATAGACAGGAATGCCAAAAAGCCTAGACATCCAAAAACCTAACCCTAGGAGATGAAGCACCAAAATTCATGTGGGCCCCGTTTGGGTAAGTTAGTACATCAACTTCTCGGGGTCATAACTTTTGCATACGCTCTCCGTTTTAGGCGCATGATAGCCTGTTGGAAAGGTATCGTCGTAGAAATTCATTTTAGGTGAAATATTAAAGGAAATTCCATATTGAAAACCTGTTTTCCCAAAAAACATCATTTAGTGCCCCAAAATGGCCCCAGAAGTTAAAACCTACTAAAATGAGTAAATTACCAAAATTGCCAGAAAACGGTCTTGAGCCAGTTGGAAAAGGTGGGTGGCCATTGATATCCATCTAGATCAAAGGTTTTCTTCCACACATCAATTTTATCAATCGACACCTGGTGGTAACTTGACTTAAGATCAATTTTACTGAGAAGCTTGTCCCCCTTGAGTTGATAGAGAAGATCATCAATCCGGGGAATTGGGTACTAGTTCTTGATTGTGTTCTTGTTCATGGATCTGTAATCAATACAAATTCACCATGTCTCATCCTTCTTCTGTAATAGAACAATTGGGCTCCCACAAGGTGAGGAGTGGGGTTTGATGTGGCCCTTCAAAATTAGCTCTTGGATCTGGCGTTTGATTTTTACTCATTCTTCATAACAGAACACATGTATACAGGGTCATTAGGTAGAGGGGCAATAGGTGTCAGATCGATTGGGTGCTTTAACTGATAGTGCACAAGCACCCCAGTAGCCGATGTGAATATGTCTTTGTACTCCTTGACTATTTTGTCCACCTATTGTTGCTAGGTAGAAAGGTACCATGTAGAGGTTTTGGCAGTTGTAGTGACCTTTCAGTCACCTTTTGATAGAACCATACAAAGGAACTTCTTCGAAGAGATCAAAGAGACCATAGTATTTGGGACTGCCTCTCGTACCCTATAGAGTTGATCTCCCAAAGTAATAATGACACTACAGGGCCTAGATTCATAAACATCATGACGTTTCCACATATATGGTTATTCTAGCAAAAGATCACAAACTTCAAGTGGGGAAACATCACACAATACCTCATCTTTGAAGGGTTTGATGTGATAGTGCATGCAACATTGATGGCTGACGCGAATGTCTCGTCCCTAGTTGAGCCAACCGATGGTGTATGGTTGAGGATGCTCTGTCATTGTCAAGTTCAACCTCTTGACAACCTCTGTTGAGATTAGGTTCTTCTAGCTACCGCTATTAACAATGAAATGGAGTGGGGTTCCCTTCATCCACATCTGTGAGTGGAAAATATTCTCCCCTTCTTTAGGCTCCTCCGGTTCCTTCGGCTGGAATTTTGTGGTAGCGATGGTGACACTAGGTTCTGCATCAATGATCCGTCTTCCCTTTTTTGGATCAAAATTAGAGTTAGAGTTAGCATTTTACCCTGGGGATTTTGTCTTAGCCAACAACGATTGTTTGGAGTGACATTCATTAGTATTGTGCCAAGGTATTTTGTGGAATTCACACCATTTTCCAGTGTCCTTCTTAGACTTCCCATTACCCTTCTTTGTTGGTGGCTTGGGTTGGTTATCCTAGGGTTGGCCCTCCTTGCTATTTCTGTTGGCTTGGGAGTTAGGGCCACCCTTACCATACTTTCATTGTTGTGGATTTGTATATCTGAATTGTCACTTGTTCTGCAACTTGAATTTCTTCTTGATTTTGACAACATATCGATAAGAAACTCCTAGTGATGAGATGTCTAGCAACTATATTTCGGTTTGGATGCATCGATACAGATCCCCACAGTATTTTAGGACCATATGTTGCTCGGATTCTTTGATACCCATATTGGTGCGTAAGGTATGGAAATTATTTGTGAACTATGGCATTGTTTGGCTCTCTCTTGGCGCAATGTGGTCCATCTAGTGTATTTTTCATCATAGCTTCCAATAGGGTAATATTGTTCCTTGAGGGAATCAAAAAGAGCCTCCTAGGTGGGTCCTGGCCCAAAAAATCCAGACTCGTCCTCGACATGTTGATCACAGTAAGTCTCCAACCAATCTCTAACACGGGGAAGGGCCTTAAGGAGCATGAAGGTGATTTTTTCACTGTTGGAAAAATTGTAGACGAAGAAATAGCCCTCTAGCATATTTAACCATTTTTGTAAAGCGTCGACATCTATATGGCCTTCAAATAAATGAATATCAAATTTAACTTGTACCTTGAAGGGTGTCGCACCTTCGAAGTGATTGCTGGTTCAAGGTGCCTATGTTGTCGTCAATAAACGTTGAAGGAGCTGGGTAAAACTATCCATCATCTTGTTCCTCTGTTTTGCGAGGGATTCCTCAAGCAACAATTTGAAAGGATCTCATGTCCTATTGTCCCTCTTTTATTTCACAATGGAAGGTCGCTTGGGCATGTGAGAGTGGTTTTCCTCAAGAGATACAAGCTCGAGACCCATCACCCAACTCTCTATACCTTGACCTCGTCGGGGACATGCACTAAGGACAACAAGGAGCAGACTGATCTAATACCATTGATCTGGATTATTTTAGGAATGATATGAAAGAAGAGATAAAAAATATATATAACAAAGAATTACACAAAGATATGGCAAGGAACATAGTAATACATTAAATGATCCAGATTATTTTCGGCGTGAAATGAGAGCAGAGATATAACACATAAATATTTAGAGATATTGTAGGAGAGACAACAATATAACATAGATATAGCGGAAATAACAAGAGTCACAGATATACAGTAATACACGATTTCTATTAATGAAATAAATGTATAGAGACTGTAAAATACAGAGTGAAAGACTTGCTAGAATGGTGGCAGATTATCTCTGAGAAGAGATGTGATGGCTACTCGCATCCGTGAGAAGATGATTCTTACAATGAGGCTCTAAGGGCCTTTTTAACATAAGTAAACTACAAAACCCTAACCCCGGAAGATGAAAATCCAAAAGGTTTGTGGGCCCTGATGGGGGTAGTTGATACGTCAACTTCCCAGGGGTGTAACTTTTGCATACGATCTTTGTTTGGGGCACTCGATAGCTTGTTGGAAATATCTATCTGAGAACTAAAACTTTTGGGTGAGAAACATCGATCTACGATCAATGTTGCTCCCCGTTTTCTCAAAAAACATCATTTAGGGCCTCAAAATGGCCCCGGAAGTTAAAAACTGCTAAAAATAGTAAATTACCAAAATTGCCAAAAACATGTTTTGGGCCAGTTAGAGAAGGTGGGTGGCCACCAATATCCACCAGGATCAATCCTCCCTCGTTAGGAAGAAATGGTCTCCATTGCGTTGAGTTCCCAGGGGAGAGGGGAAAGCGATTGTTGAATCTGAATCTTGGTGATCTGCTTGCCTTGCTGGAGAAGTGGTGTTGATTAGCTTGTTGAAGGTTATCACGAACCTTTGGCTGGAAGGTTTGGACCTTTTTAACCAATCTAGATATTTTAGATGACTATGTGTAGAAGAAATCTTTTTTCTTTGTTGCAACCTTGTCGACCTGCTTCTACTGGATAGAAGGTGCTTGGGCCAAATCTGTGGTGGTTGCAGTATCCTTCTGTTCACCTTTTGAACAGATTGTGAAGAAGCTAAATTTTGTAGTATGAGATACTACCTTGCAGCACTATTTAGGTGGGGTAGTAGTTGGAACTACCTCTGGTATCCTATAGAGATGACCCCCCAAAGTAACAATGACACTACGGGATCGAAACTCATAAATAGTATGACGCTTCCACATATATGTGTTACACGTCAAAATTGCTAAGTATCGCATTGTCCCTGTCAATTGTCGTAAGTGTCGCATCTTCCCTACAGCTTTCGCAAGTGTCGCAAGTTGACCACTAGTGTCGTAAATGATGGTCGTGCATAATGTCGTGATAACGAAACTAAGGAAGCACTTATGACACCTCATATGACTGATTTGAGGAGCAAGAACTGATCCACTGGAATCAAAGAACTCTTAACACCTGAAAGAAGCCCCGAAATAGTGGTTTGGAAGGGGAACGCTCCTCTAATACTGCTAGAGAAGCATTGGCGCCCCTACACCATGGTCCAGAAGCATTATAACGCTCTTCATCCCTTCTGGAGGAGCACTGCTCACCTTAAGAGCGCTGGCACTTTCCCAAGGCACATCAGGAGTGATATAATGCTCTGATACCCCTTTGGGGGAGCGCTCCCTATTCTAGGTCAATTGTTAGCCCGTTGAGTCGAATGAGGAGGAGATCATTCGAGATTAGAAGGCAGTTATGCTCGAATTCTTGGTTTCATCAAAGATCCCTGATCCAAGGAGATGGTTCCTAACTGGTTCTAAACATAACTCAAGAGGTTATGCCTTGCCCAACCTATATAAACAGGCTTCATGATGGTGGAAAGGGGGCAAAGAACTGAACATATGAAAATTATGATCTTGGAGGAAACTGATAGTCAGCCAAAGAGAAGTGATGAGTGAAGCTACTGCCATCCAGGTTGTGGATCTTTCAGGCAAGGGTTGGATGAAGAGGACTTGACGAAGTTGTCGCATTCACATCTACGATTGTAAGTACTGCTGTCGTTATT
>JZKD02S2204269.1:368231-397831 GCA_000966675.3 Picea glauca | reverse complement strand
GTATTCTTCGTGGCTACGATCTGTCTGAGTCATCAAAGTATAGATCCACAGTGTATCTTCGGTGGCTATACCCTTTTTTACCAATACGATTATGGATCCGCAGTGTATTTTATGGGGGCCATATCTTGCAAATCTTGATCACCCAAGCATAGGTATGCCTGCCTTGGGTTTTGAAATATGTCATGATATTTGTTGGATGTTGATGTGCAGCTTTTGTCAGGTTCTCCGAGTCCATACCCTTGCTTGAACGTCTGCAAAGTATTTCAGTCATCAGTTCGTATCTTCTGACTTCATACTTTGGGGGGCATTCTGTTACACGTCAAAATTGCTAAGTATCGCATTGTCCCTGTCAATTGTCGTAAGTGTCGCATCTTCCCTACATCTTTCGCAAGTGTCACAAGTTGACCACTAGTGTCGTAAATGATGGTCGGGCATAATGTCATGATAACGACACTAAGGAAGCACTTATGACACCTCATATGACCGATTTGAAGAGAAAGAACTGATCCACTGGAATCAAAGAACTCTTAACACCTGAAAGAAGCCCTGAAATAGTGGTTTGTAAGGGGAACGCTCCTCTAATACTGCTAGAGAAGCGCTGGCGCCCCTACACCATGGTCTAGAAGCATTATAACGCTCTTCAGCCCTTCTAGAGGAGCACTTCTCACCTTAAGAGCGCTGGCGCTTTCCCAAGGCACATCAGGAGTGCTATAACGCTCTGATACCCCTTTGGGGGAGCGCTCCCTATTCTGGGTCAATTGTTAGCCCGTTGAGTCGAATGAGGAGGAGATCATTCGATATTAGAAGGTAGTTATGCTCGAATTCTTGGTTTCATCAAAGATCCATGATCCAAGGAGATGGTTCCTAACTAGTTCTAAACATAACTCAAGAGGTTAGGCCTTTCCCAACCTATATAAACAGGCTTCATGATGGTGGAAAGGGGGGGAAGAACTGAACATATCAAAATTATGATCTTGGAGGAAACTGACAGTCAGCCAAAGAGAAGTGATCAGTGAAGCTGCTGCCATCCAGGTTGTGGATCTTTCAGGCAAGGGTTGGACGAAGAGGACTTGATGAAGCTGTCACATTTGCATCTGCGATTGTAAGTACTGCTGTCGTTATTCTCATTAATATGACAAGGTTGACCTGTTTATTTCTAGTTTGTGTCTGATGTTACATGAAATTATCACTCATTGATAGATCTATTTTCAAGCTAATGTCAATAGAGTAGGAAGTAGTCGTATCTTGTTTTGTCCTCAGACCTCAGCGAGAAGCAAAAGAATTGGAGCGCAACTCGGAGCATGAAGGGACAAACGTCGATTAAAAGGTACTTTTTTTATTCTCCCTTCTCATGCATTAGGCTTAGATAGATTTGAAAGGAAGTCAGTGTCCACGTTAAGCATTTTTCTGTCTAGGGTTAAGGTCAAGCTCTAGAGGTCGATCTACTTGTCCGCAGGCAGATTTTCCTACAACAATATGGTTGGCCCAAGAGAACATCACACACATCCAATGGGGAAACATCACATAATACCTCATCCTTGAAGGGTTGGATTCTGTATGACAATCAACATTGTTGGCTGACACGAAGATCTCCTCCTTGGTGAAGCCACCCAATGTTGTATGGCTGCGGGTGTGGTGTTGTTGACAATCCCAACTGTTTGATGACCTCTGTTGAGATGAGGTTCTTCTGGCTTCTTCTATCAACAATAAAATGCAGTGGGGTCCCCTTCACCCACATCTGTGAATGAAAAAGGTGCTCCCCCTCTTCAGGATCTGTTGGTTCTTCTGGTTGAACTGTTGCAGTCGCGACAATAGCTGTGGGGTCAACGTCGATGATCTGTCTTTTACCATTATTTTGATAATCAGATTCTGCATCAGGGTTTGGCTTCTTGTCTTTGATATCGACCACCAATGATTGTTTTGAGCGACATTCATCGGTGTTGTGCCAAGGGCTTTTGTTGAAATCTCACCATTTTTCGGTGTCCTTCTTTGTCTTCCCGTGACCCTTATTTTCCTGTGGCTTGGACTGGGTTTTGGGAGACTGTTTGTTAGGGATGTCTTTGTCATGCTTTGGTTGTTGTGGATTTCTAGACCTGAACTCTTTTTTGTTCTGGTGCTTAAATTTCTACTCGATTTTAACAACATATCGATAGGCAACACCGAGTGATGAGATATCCAGAAAATCCATTTCAGTTTGGATGTATCTATGTAGAGCCCCACAGTATTTTAGAACCAAATGTCATTCAGAGTCTTTGATACCCAGCTTGGTGCACAAGGTATGGAAGGTATTGGTGAACTCTGGAACTGCTTGGCCTCTCTCTTGCTGCAATGTGGTCCATCTCATGTACTAGTCCTCATAGTTGCCAACAGGGTAGTACTGTTCCTTTACCGCATCCACAAAAAAATCCCAAGTGGGTTCGGCCCAATATATTCCAGACTCCTCTGTGGAACTCTACTCCCAGTAAGTTTCCCACCAATGTTTGACACAGGGGAGATCCTTAAGGAGTGCAAAGGTGATATTTTCCTTGTCAGAAAAATTATGAACAGAGAAATAACCTTCTAGCATATTTAACCATTTATCTAGGGCATCTGCATCTATTTGACCTTCAAATATGGGAATATCAAAATTAAATTGTACCTTGAAAGGCAAGGTGCCTCCAAAGTGGTTGCTTGATGAAGATGTGCCTGATGCTATCGAGAGGCGTTGAAGGATGTGGGAAAAATTCTCCATCATTTCGTCCCTCTATCGCGTGAGAGCTTGCTCAAGAAACAAACTGATAGGATCATCTGCTCCGTCATTTTTATTTTCTTCTGCCATTGATGGTTTCTTGGGTGTGCGAGAGAAATTGTTCTCAAGAGAGACAAGCTCGAGACCCAACTTTCTATAGTTAGACCTCATCGGGGACATGCATTGAAAATGATCAAGAGCAGCCTGCTCTGATACCACTGATCCAGATTATTTTCGGCACGAAATGAGAGTGGAGATATAACACATAAATATTTAGAGATATTGCAGGAGAGACAACAATATAATAGAGATATAGCAGAAATAACAAGAGTCACAGAAATACAGTAATACACGATTTCTATTAATGAAATAAATGTACAGAGATTGTAGAATATAGAGTGAAAGACTCGCTAGAATGGTGGAAGATTATCTCCGAGAAGAGATGTGACGGCTACTTGAATGCATGAGAAGATGATTTTTACAATGAGGCTCTAAGGGCCTTTTTAACATAAGTAAACTCCAAAACCCTAACCCTGGAAGATGAAAATCCAAAAGGTTTGTGGGCCCTGATGGGGGTAGTTGATACGTCAACTTCCTAGGGGTGTAACTTTTGCATACGATCTCCGTTTGGGGCGCTCGATAGCTCGTTGGAAAGATCTATTCGAGAACTACAAATTTTGGGTGAGCAACATCGATCTATGATCCATGTTGCTCCCCATTTTCTCAAAAACCATCGTTTAGGGCCTCAAAATGGCCCCGGAAGTTAAAAACTACTAAAAATAGTAAATTACCAAAATTGCCAAAAACATGTTTTGGGCCAGTTGGAGAAGGTGGTTGGCCACTGATATCCACCTGGATCATTAAATCTCATATTCTATAATTGTCTGAAATACAAAATATTATAAAATGCAAAAGCACACAAGCTAGCTAGAATGGTGGTAACTTATCTCTGAGAAGAGATGTGTTCACTACGCTCATTCACAATAAGTTGGTTACAATGAGGCTCCAAAGGCATTTTTAACATAAAGCATAAAATGAGAAACCCTAAACATCCAAAACCTAACCCTAGTAAATGAAGCACCAAAAAAGTCATGTGGGCCTTGATGGGGTAAGTTGCTACATCAAATTCCCGGGGTCGTAACTTTTGCATACGATATCCCATTAGAAATTTCTATCCAAGGAATACACATTTTTCTATCACACTCTAAATTCGACTAAAATGTGACTGTGGCGGGCCCAAAAAATGTTGTTTAGGGCCTCAAAATGACCCTGGAAGTTTAGGACCCGAAATGCTAGAAAAAAACTAACGAAATGGAAATTGGGCTTTGAGCCAGTGGAATAGGTGGGTGACCACTAATATCCCACCTGATCACATAGAGAACAAGAAAGGATCCCATATCCTAAAATTGTTTAAATTTCTTGCTTCATTGATTCATAAGAAAATATTGTTGGTGTCAGGGAATGCAAAGCTCATCTCAATCTACATGGATAATATCCTAGGTAATGGACTATTGGAAAATTTAGCATAGATGGTAGAGCTTAGAAATTAGATGTAAGGGGAAAATATAAAAACTCTTTTTGATATCTCTCTTTGGGAAGAACCTTTAGTACAATGGTTAAAGTGGAAAATATCCCCCACCTCATCTAATCCTTGTTGTCCAAATTTTTCTTAAGAATATTAAAGGAAATGTACCTAAAAATCTATTGTCTTGTCATCATCGAGGTTGAGCAATAAGGGATTACAATGTTAAAAGAGGATATGATGCAGGAGCATCGCAAGCAGCCAACCAAGCGAGCATGAAGGCAGAAGACAGCTAGAAAGTGCAACATACATTTTACACGTTTTGGAAATGTTTTTGAAGAATTAATGTAATGGTTAAAATAAAGCATACTTGTGTATTGTAAACAGATCATGAGCGATTCGCTCTCATCTGTAGGAGGTAGAGGCATTTATGCCCAGTTAATGAAAGTAGGTAGATTCAAATTCTAGATTTGACAGTTTTAGGAACAAGAGGGAAAATGACTATAGACACCCTCATCTTTGTATCAATCAGAATTAGATCATTGTAGCATAGATCAAGAGAAGAGAGAGTTGTAGCAGAGAGTTGAGAAGAAGAACTCATGTACAGGAGCTTTGAATTAATATATGAGGCTTTAATTCATATTCATGGTGTTATGATGTTTTCTGTTTGTGCATGCTGAATGGTCTGCTTACAGTTGTTTTATGCTATCTGTTATGCATTTGCTTTAGTACTGTGAATGTATGATTTCATGTTGAATGTTTAAATTCTGAGAGAGAAAGAGAATGAGTTTCAATTGTTTCTCTTCCTGAGTGAGAGTTCCTGCAAGGAGTGCAGTGAAACATCCGCAAGGAGTGCGTCGAAAAAGGTTCATAGTTTATCTCTGAAAGATCAGGAGGGATACCATTGTTCTCATTCCAATAGGAGTGCAAGACAAGCATAGAAGTCGTGCAAGGTGTGCGCAGGATGATCGATACCTTAGAACTTATTAACTAAGGTTGAGAGATTGAAGGATTGTTGTTGCAGAGAAGGTGCATAGAGTCGAGAGTTCAAATTCACAGAAGTATTTGAAGATCTGCCGCAAGGAGTGTGAGAAGAGACCCTTTTTCGAGACTTGAATTTATCAGAGAAACTCAGAAGGGGTAGTGCCTTTGAAGTATTCAAAGGGAAGCGAAGTGAACTTTCTTTGTAGAAGAAAGGTCATGTTGAGGGGACATTAGTCCATTTCACAGAGGTTCTTGAGGGAAGAATCGGATGGTCGAAATTCTCTGTGGAGAATCCTTGAAATAGCGAGGACCGTAGGATCTAGGAGAGTTGCGGGGGAAGTTAAGCGATTGGAGGAATTCATCCTTCAAGAGGCAGGATCCAATATGGACCATTGATCATGATTGTTAGATCATTGAGATCATTTCAACATTTCAGAAGTTGTAAGTCCAAAGTGTGGACGAAACCCTTGGTCGCTCGAACTCCTGAAGCGCGAAGTGGATTATTCGTGTGTGAAGGCGTGGAGCGGAAATTTCGGTGGTTCAAAATTTCAGAGTTCGGCATTTCAGGGGTCCCAAGGACAAGCGATCGGGACAAAACAGAGTGAAAGACCCAAAGTCACAAGTCACGACAGAACTTGATGTGAATTTTTGGATTTCAGAAAATCAGGATTTAGAATACCGGAAATCTTGATGACAAGGAGTCAAGATCCTTTGTATTGAAAAACCCAGAGTTGTGAAACCCAAAAAATCCTTGAAGTGGCATTTCGTCACTTCGAGGATCAGAGTTTCAGCTTTCACATTGAAGAGGATTTGGGACACTTCACATCAGGAATCCTAAAGTTGCGAAGCGCGAAATATTTGTGAAGGCATTTCGACATTTCAGAATTCAAGAATTTAGAATTTGTGGTGACAAGTGTTTGGGATTGAGAGTTTCAAACTCCCGGTACTCGAAAACCCAGAATCACGTGGGCCGTCGGATCAAGAGGGTGACGGTCATCCATTGATTTTGTATAGCTACCATTTCGGAGTTCGGAGCTTCGAAAAGACAGAGGAAATAGTGACAGGAAGATAGCTCAAGTTCTGAAAGCCGGGAAAGGTGACATGTGGCAGGAATCTACGTCAGATACCAAGGAAAATTGAGAGGATAGGTGGTGAGTTTTCATCAATAGTCAGAGTCAAATTCTGTTGACTGTTTTGGAGTTTGGGGATTGGAGAGTCAGGAAACCTCACGACAGGATTCACAAAATCGTGAGGTCTGAAACCCCGAAAAGGTGAAGAACCCAGTGAGGAGCCAAAGATTGATGTATGTGTCGGGATTCAAAAATTCGGCACTTTAGGAGATAAGAGGTCGGGGTTCCTTGCTCTATAATTCCCGAAGTCGTGAAACCTGATACAGGAGCAGAGGAGGATGCGGTCAGATATTTCGGCGTTTCGACATTTCAGGTTTCGGCAAGTGGAAGAGTCAAGAATCTCGACATCAAGGATCGCGAAACATCGAAACCTGAAGTCCTTTGCGGCTTGAACAAAGGGGTTGGTTAAACCTCGGTGTGGTTGTAGTGGAGATCCTGAGTGGATCTCGGCCTGAGGGCAGGGGGTCTGCGTCAGTTGTGGTATCAGAGCACAAAACAATTTCTTTGCTTTATGTAGCAGAGAAAAGAGAAATTTTACATCCATGCCACCGAGAAGAAGAGACAGGCCAATGGCTGATCCAGTAGTGGAAAGAGAAATGCGTGAACTACATGCTAGGCTTGATGCCATGGAGACAGCACAGAGGTGCACAATTGACGTTGGAGATATCAGTGAGGCTGAAAGTGAAAATGAAGCTGGACACAAGGGAGAAGAAGTAGCAGTCGAAGATGCTGCATATGAACACCTATTCAGGGTTGTTGCAAGGATAGGTGCCAGGGAAAAAATGGATATTCCCATGTATGAGGGAAACCTGGATGTTGAAGAGCTTCTAGACTGGATTAGAGCTCTGGATAAATATTTTGACTATGAGGATGTCAAGAAAGAAAAGAAGGTCAAACATGTTGTCACAAGACTTAAAGGGCGTGCAACGTTATGGTGGGATGAACTGCAGGCTAACAGACACTGCAAAGGCAAGGAAAAAATCAAGATTTGGGATAGAATGGTTGCAAATATGAAGGAAAAATTCATACCCAAGGATTATCAAATTACTCTGTTTCAGAGGATGCAGAATTTGAGACAGAAGCTGATGTCGGTGAAAGAATCCATTGAAGAGTTCTACAAGATAAACATCAGAGCCAGTCATCGGGAAAGTGATGATGAGAAGGTTTCCAGGTACATGAATGGTCTGCGATATGACATTCAGGATGAGATGAGCATGATGAGCCTTCGAAATGTGGAGGATGCTTATCATATGGCTCTAAAAGCTGAAGAGAAACTGAGCCGAAAGCAAGGTCAAAGAGGCCGAGGCAAAAGTCAAGCCAGAGGCAAAACAATTTCCCAGGACATAAATTAGAAACCTAAAGAAGAGTGGAAGAAACCTCAAACTAAAATTGAGAAAGGGGGAAGCTCACAGAGAGGACAGTATGCTGATAGAAGTACTTTTCCTCGAACCAGAGGAGGAGGAAGAGGCAGAGGTGGAGAAATAAAATGCTTTACCTGTGGAAAAAATGGACACAAATCCTATGAATGTCCAGATAGAAAGAAAGAAGGAGGTGAAACTCACATTGTCGAAGCACAAGGATGGAATGTTGAGTCAGAAGATGCTGAAGGCGGAAGATCACTGATGATGAGAAAAGTTCTCTTAACGCCAGAGAAGGAGGCAAAGAACCCAACCCAAAGGAACAAACTTTTTCAGACTTCTTGCAAGACCAAAGACAGGGTATGCAAAGTCATCATGGATAGTGGTAGCACAGACAATCTCGTTTCTGCAGAGATGGTAGAAAAGCTGGAGCTGGAGACTATTGAACATCCAAGCCCATATAGACTTTCATGGTTACAAAAAGGACATCAGGTAAATGTCTCTAAACAATGTTTAGTTGAATTTAAAATAGGAGGATATAAGGATGAAATACTATGTGATGTCATTCCCATGGATGTTTGTCATCTATTGTTAGGTAGACTGTGGCAATATGACAGAAATGTGATTCATGATGGGAGAAATAACACATACACCCCAGAGAAGAATGGGAGAACTCACATGTTGCTGTCGATTAAGGATAAAGAAACAAAACCAGAAGTGAACAACACTGTACTTCTCATGAGTGGGAAGGAACTTCTTAAGGAGGTTAAGAATAGGAAGACACACAATTTGTTATGGTCAGGAAGCCTATAATTGTTTTAACCAGTACAAGAGTGGATGATTTACCAGAGGAAATCCAGAAGTTGTTGGAAGAGTTTGATGATATAGTAGTGGACGAACTACCTTGTTCGTTGCCACCGATCATAAGTATAAGTCATCACATCGATCTTATACATGGAGCTAGTTTACCAAATAAAGAAGCGTACAAATTGACACCGTAGGAGAATGAAGAGGTCAAGAGACAAGTCCAGGATTTAATGCACAAAGGATTGATTCGAAAGAGCTTGAGTCCATGTGTTGTTCCAATAGTACTCAACCCAAAGAAAGATGGAGGCTGGAGGATGTGAATAGACTCAAGGGAAATCGACAAGATTACCATCAGATATAGATTTCCTTTGCCAAGGATGGATGATTTGATGGATTTATTGAGTGGAGCAATTTTTTTTTTGAAGATTGATTTGAAAAGCGGATATCATCAAATTCGTATGAGAGAAGGCGATGAATGGAAGACAACCTTCAAGACAAATGAGGGGCTATATGAATGGCTTGTTATTCCATTTACCTTAACAAATGCGCCCAATACTTTCATGAAATTGATGAATGAAGTCCTGAAAGAGTTTATCGGGAAGTTCGTTATTGTATATCTTGACGATATATTAATTTTCAGCAAGACAAAAGTAGAGCATTTGAAGCATTTAGCTACAGTGATGAGGAGATTACAGAAAGAAAAGTTGTTGATAAATATGAAGAAATCAACATTTATGAGGACAAAACTCATTTATTTGGGTTTTGTTATCTCTGCAGATGAGATGAAAATGGATCTGGATAAGGTAGAGGTGATTAAGAATTGGCCATCGCTGAAGAGTATATTTGAATTTAGAATCTCTCATGGATTGGCTAGTTTCTACAGGAAATTTATCATAAATTTTAGCAGAATTAGCGCACCGATGATGGAAATGGTGAAGAAAAGACATAAGTCTTTTCACTGGACAGAAGAAGCAGAGAAAAGTTTCAATCTGTTAAAAAGGAAGATTACTGAACAACCAATTCTGGTGTTGCCAGATTTCAGTAAGACATTTCAGGTCAAGTGTGATGCTAGTGGATTTGCAATTGGAGCGGTCTTGAGCCAGGACGACAAGTCGGTCGCATACTTCAGCAAAAAACTGAATGAAGAAAAGATTAAATATTCAACATATGACAAGGAATTCTATGTAGTCATACAAGCGCTGAAGAAATTGAGACATTATTTGGTTCCTAAAGAGTTTGTTTTGTACATCGATAATCACGCTTTGCAATTCGTGAATCAACAGGACAAGTTGAACCAAAAGCATGCAAAATGGGTTGAATATATGCAAAATTTTACTTTTGTAATTAAACATATTTTTGGAACTGCTAACAAAGTTGTTGATGCTTTGAGTAGGAAATGTTTTCTTATGCAGGAGTTCAGAGTCAAAACATTGGGTGTTGATAACCTCAAGGACATGTACAGAGATGACCCAAATTTCAAAGAGGCGTATGAGGCATCTGAGAATCCGATTCTCAGGGATAGAAGTCAATGGACTAGATATATGATCCAGGATGGATTATTATTCAGAGGCAATCAATTATGTATTCCAAATTGCTCCATGAGGGAGAATCTGTTGAAAGAAAAACATAGTGGAGGATTGGTCGGACATTTCGGTCATGAAAAAACATTCTCGAAATTAAATGGCTCATATTTTTGGCCAGGGATGAGGACCGATGTCAAAATATTTGTGGAAAGATGTAGAATTTGTCAGCACACAAAGGGAAAAAGGCAGAACACATTGTTATACCAGCCATTACCCATACCTGAGAGGCCATGGGATGCCGTGAGCATGGATTTTATATTGGGGTTTCCAAGAACGCAAAGAGGATTTGATTAAATCTTTGTGGTGGTAGAAATATTTTCAAAGATGGAACACTTTATACCATGCCAAATAACCAGCGATGCAACTCATATTGCGAACCTATTTTTCAAATAAGTCATCAGACTTCACGGCTTGCCAAGGAGTATTGTTTCTGATCGAGACACCAAGTTCGTGGGAAATTTCTGGAGGACTTTATGAAAAAAGATGGGGACAAGTTTTTCATTTAGCTCATCTTATCATCCTCAGATGGATGGTCAGACAGAAGTTGTAAACAAAAGCTTGGGAGATTTACTGAGGATCCTAGTGACTGAACACCACAATCAGTGGGATCACATTCTGCCACAGGCGAAATTTGCTTACAATGATACGCTCAACAAAATCACAGGGAAGAGTCCATTCCAAATTGTGTATGGAATGTAGCCAAGGGGAGTTTTTGAATTAAAATATTCAGAACAAATTGAAACTAGAAGTGCTAGTGCAAAGGATTTTGCAAAGGCAATGAAGGAACTTCACAGCCAAGTGAGGGAACGTTTGCAAAATTCGAGTCAAGAGTATAAACACAAAGTAGATCAACACATGTGAGAAATTCAGTTTGAAGTTGGTGATATGATTCTTACACATCTGAGGAAAGAAAGGTTCCCAAGGGGAACATATAACAAACTGAAAATGAAGAAGATTAGATCATACAAGATCATAAAGAAATTAGGGGAAAATGCATATGAGATTGAATTACCCGTTGGGATCGGAATTTCACCAATATTCAACATCTCAGATTTGTACCCTTACAGAGCTGAAGAATTAGGGGCAAATAATGAACAGTTGTTTTATGCTATCTGTTATGCATTTTCTTTAGTACTGTGAATGTATGATTTCATGTTGAATGTTTAAATTCTGAGAGAGAAAGAGAATGATTTTCAATTGTTTCTCTTTCTGAGTGAGAGTTCCTGCAAGGAGTGTAGTGAAACGTCTGCAATGAGTGGGTTGACAAAGGTTCAGAGTTTATCTCTGAAAGCTCAGGAAGGATACCATTGTTCTCATTCCAGTAGGAGTGCAAGACAAGCACATAAGTCGTGCAAGGTGTGCGCAGGCTGATCGAGACCTTAGAACTTATTAACTAAGGTTAAGAGATTGAAGGACTGCTGTTGCCGAGAAGGTGCATAGATTCGAGAGTTCAAATATGCAGAAGTATTTGAAGATCTACCACAAGGAGTGCAAGAAGAGGCCCTTTTTCGAGACTTGAATTTATCAGAGAAGCTCAGAAGGGGTAGTGCCTATGAAGTATTCAAAGGGAAGTGAGGTGAAGTTTCTTTGTAGAAGGAAGGTCAGGGTGAGGGGACATTAGTCCATTTCACAAAGGTTCTTGAGGGAAGAATCAGACAGTCAAAATTCTCTGTGGAGAATCCCCGAAATAGCGAGGACCGTAGGATCTAGGAGAGCTGTGGGGGAAGTTAAGCAATTGGAGGAATTCATCCTTCGAGAGGCAAGATCCAATATGGATCGTTGATCGTGAATGTTAGACCGTCGAGATCATTTCAGCATTTCGGGATTTGTATGTCCGAAGTGTGGACGAAACCCTTGGTCGCTCGAACTCCCGAAGCACAAAGTGGATTATTCGCATGTGAAGGCGTGGAGCAGAAAGTTCGATGGTTCAGAATTTCAGAGTTTGGCATTTCGGGGGTCCCAAGGACAAGCGATCTGGACAAAGCAGAGTGAAATACCAAAAGTTGCAAGTCGCGACAGAACTTGATGTGAATTTCAGGATTTCAGAAAATTGGGATTCAGAATATCGAAAGTCTTGACGACAAGGAGTCAAGGGCCTTTGTAATGAAAAACTAGCAGTTGTGAAACCCAAAAAATCCTTGAAGTGGCATTTCGGCACTTTGGGGATCAAAGTTTTTTCTTTCACGTTGACAAGGATTCAAGACACTTCACATCAGGAATCCCGAAGTTGCGAAGCGCGAAATATTTGTGAAGGCGTTTCAGCATTTCAGTGTTTTGGAATTTGGGAATTTGGGATTTGTGGTGACAAGTGTTTGGGATTGAGAGTTTCGAACTCCTAGTACCCGAAAACTCAGAATCACGTGGGCCGTCGGATCAGGAGGGTGACGGTCGTCCATTGATTCTGTATAGTTTCCATTTGGGAGTTCGGGGCTTCAAAAAGACAGAGGAAATAGCGACAGGAGGATAGCTCAAGTTCCAAAATCCGGGAAAGGTGACAAGTGGCAGGAATATACATTAGAGACCGAGGACAGTTGAGAGGATAGGTGGCGAGTTTTCATCAATAGTCGGAGTCAGACTCTGTTGACTATTTCGGGGTTCGGGGATTGGAGATTCAAGAAACCTCACGACAAGATTCGTGAAATCATGAAGTCTGAAGCCCCAAAAAGGCGAAGAACCTGGTGAGGAGTCAAAGATTGATGAAAGTGTCGGGATTCGAAAATTTGACACTTTAGGAGACAAGAGGTCAGGGTTCCTTGCTCTGTAATTCCTGAAGTTGCGAAACCCGATATAGTAGCAGAGGAGGACGCATTCATAGATTTCGGCATTTCAGCATTTCAGGTTTCGACAAGTGGAAGAGTCGAGAATCTCAACATCAGGGATCATGAAACCTTGAAACCCGAAGTCCTTTGTGGCTTGAACAAAGGGGTTGGTTAACCCTCGGTGTGGTTGTAGTGGAGATCCTGAGCGAATCTCGGCCTGAGGGCAGGGGGTCCGTGTCAGGATACCATCATCTACTATAATCACAACCCCATTCATAGTGATCAAGCATCTGGAAGTACATTTGAGATTCGAACATATTTCCAAAGATAAACATCTTTTGTTGGGAAATGGTACATGGAAAAATACTTACTAGATATAATATAATCAAGCAAGGAATTCAAGGTCCCTCTAGGTGTGTTTTTTTTATCTTTCTCATTTATAAATTATTCAACATATTTTCTTGGAATGTGCATATGCACAGACTATGGAAAAAATATTTTGCATAAATTCTTTCTAGAATGGATATGCCAGCTAATTGGAAAGGTATGTTCATAAGAAGAGTGAAAAGCTACAAATTATCTTTCAATCAAAAATTCCTCTTCAAAATACTTTGGACGACTCTTCCAAAGTACATTTGCTGGAAAATATGTCTCGAAAGGAACAGAGCCATCTTTAGGCAAGATCTCGATCCACCCTTTCAGGTTGCAATGAAATCAAAGGGACTTCTAGTAGAGTATATGAATTGAAAAGGTCTAATTTGTTTTTAAAACCTTTCATGGGAGGATGATGAACAAAGATGGATCCATCGATTTCAAATTTCTTCATCTCAATTAATTATAAAAAGGAATAAATCCTCTTCCTACATCAATCTGGCATATTTGAATGGATTCAAGTGAGTTCCAACATTGGAGATTCGAGTAGCATTCATGTATTTTTTTCTTTGATGGTGCTTCGAAAAGGAATCAAGGAGAGGCAGGAGAAGGGGGGATCCTTTTCGATCCCAGAGGAACATTGGAATTATTATATGCTTGGGGGTTAGGAGTTCTTACAAATAATCAGGCATAAGCTTACTCTCCATGTCAAGGACTTAGATTTGCAACATAAATGAATATCTTGAGACTAATTGTAATTGGGGATTCCACCATAGTTGTAAAATTTATGAGAAAACATTCACAAGATTATTATAGGATAATTCTATTCAAAGAGCTGCATGAAGCCACAAAGATGCAGGAAATTTCATATTTCTAGGTTTTACGCAACAATAATAAGCAGGAAAATGCAATGGAAAACATGGTAATCAGGTTAAAATTAGGGTTTCTTTGGGTCAATGGGCATAAATGCAATCATTATATCCATTAATTCTTTGAATCTCTCTTTTGTTTAGTCTATGTTTTGTAAAAGGGTATATATTTTAGGAGTTTCTTTTTCTGAATTTACAGTAGTAGATACCTTTTTGAATTTTTTGGCCAAAAGATGTCGGAAAGTTATGTGTAATTTCTTGGACAGACGTGCTTATAGTGAATCAATTAGATGATAAATATGTACTTTCAATGTTCTTAGTCTCTTCCAACCATTTTGATAATACAAATTCCCTAGTTCTTGTTAAAGAACAAAAACCTAATCTAAAAGATAAAAAAAATCTCTCTATTTTGACTAGTATAAAGAAGAAAATAAACATTGCTAAAACAAGAACAAACTCTCACAAACTTCATAGTGAAACGCCCTAATCTAAAAGATAAAAAATATCTCTATGTTTTGACTAGCATAAAGAATAAAATCAACATCAATAAATAAGAACAAACTCTCACAAGCTTCATAGTGAAATGGAAGTTCGACAATTCCTAAAATGCCACGGGTCTAAAGAATTTGTTATTTTTGTGACACTAAGGGGGTTGAAGATGAAAAAAAATTTCTCTTAAAATCACAATTTCAAAAAATTCGTTACAATAACAGTCTTCCTAACCTTGTAACTCATCAAAACCATGGTGATTTAGGAACACTTCTCTTAAATCTTTTCAAATAAAATTTTAAACCAAACAAAATAATTTTGTATCTTTCTTAAGGTCCAATAAACCAAATTTGGTTTCAATGAATATTAACCATCATCATCATTATCATTTTGTGATGATTATTTATCATTAACAATTGAAGACTTAATATTGAAAATTATATCTTACCATTGAACTTCCTTTCAATTCAAAATTTTAAAAAAATAATTAATTAATTAAAATTATAAAAAAAATCAAATTTCAAAATATATCACTTAATCCTCTATTTTCTAAGTCAATTCGGTTTACCTCAAGTGGTTTGCGTTGAGGGGTGTTTTCCCCCCACCCAAGTTCAATTCCTGCAAGTGACATGTTGAGCTCTTAAATGAACATGCTATCAAAAAAGCCTCGACTTTCTACAAAATATGGTTTACCTCGGACACCATCCTCGAAATTATTTCGAAGAAGTGCCTGGTGGATTTCCCACAAGAATTATTCCAAGGAAAAAAAATACTCTATTTTCTAAAACATTAACAAAGTTCACTATTTTCTAAAACATTAACAAAGTTACTATTATGAAGAAAAATAATAATAATTCAAAGTCATTGGACTAAAAAAGAAAATGTATATGTCAATAAATTTTATTGTATTTTCAAATAAATTTTATTTTATTTTCAAAATAAATTGATATTTTGTCAAAAACAATTATGAGTATAAAAAGTTATTAAATTGGAAAAAAAATATTTGAAAAAACAATGTTTAAAATTTACAAGTTATACCATATTTTAAAAATTATAAGTTATAAGTTATACAAAATTTTAATATTATCTTGATTAATAAATTTATTTTCACCTCTACATTAAACACAATTTGTTTGGTCTATTTTTTGGTAGATAGGATTATGGACAATTTAATGAAATAATAAAATACATCTTCATATTTAAACCATCCTTTTTACATTTAATATATGAATCACATTATTAAAAGTTCCAGGTTATTTATATTTTATCAATAAATTAATGTGTGTGTATATACCTTGAATGGAGAGCCACCCAGCTATGATGCTCTATGTGACATTTGGACACTAGCATCCTCTCCACATTCTAGGCCTCATGCCCAAGACATAGCTTTAATGTTGGACTCCCTCTCGTGCCCTGATTCTCATGTGCCACATTAAGATGCAGGTCACTTCGCAGGTAGTAAAGCTTTGGGTTGGTATAGATATGGTGACTTCCATTTATGATAGCAGGATTGTGGTTTTAATGGCCTCGAACTTCACCATGGTTAATTTATCTCTTCTCTGGCTCATCTTCATTCTCACTTTCACTCCAACTGGAAAACTTGTTTTTGTTGTCTCTAGATTCCTCTCCTCCACCTCCTTACCTCTACTCATTTCCAATTCCTTCCCACCCCCCTCTTGTTATTTTCTCCTTTCCTCGACGAGATGCCTCATGAAAGATGCAAAAGCAGTCATGGTTCTATATCTCTTCATGGATCAGTTAGTTGTCGTTCGTCGCCTATCCCCTCATTCATCCTTTATAACTCTTCTTTTCTTTCATCTGCCCCTACAACAACCCAACAAGAGGATGATAGTTGGGATAGTTGGGAAAATGCCACACTTGTAGAGGAAGAAATTCCCTCTAAGCATTTACAGGAAAATTTAGTAGCCTCCACTCTGCCTAATGCAAAGAGGTCCCCTAATGTGTTTTCTCCCTCTCTGCATCACAATGAGGCCATAACTAGCAGTTCACAGGTTCTAGGGCTTATTTCTAGAAGGGAAACAAAGATACATTCTCTAAGGTGGTTCTCAGAAGGCCAGTTACTATTATTTTTTAGCTACGTTGAGACATCGCAGAGCAAAAATTGTTGATCAAACAATTGTGTACATCATCTCTTAAGTCTTGTTGGTTGAGTTTGGTGTTTTCTGGGTGATTTTTTTTGGATACAAGAAAATATCGACGCAAAACAAAAAGAAACTCTCAACCCAAAGAGTCTTTTTGGGTCCCTATTTTGATTGTTAAGTGCCTACAAAGTGATAGGAAGCCTTTGTATTGTTGAATTTTTGGGAGAACTTATTTCTTGTCATCTTTTTCATTAGTTGTCCTTGCTTATTGGTCTGAGTAGTTGCTTCTAGGTTTCTTGCTTGGATTGTCTCTTTTTTCTTGCAGTAGAGTCTTCCTGTGAGGTCGTTATTCAGTCCTTGGATTTTCTTTTCTTTATAATGAAAATACAAAAATATTTTCTTACTTGCATTGTACTTATGGCATTTGTACTTTTGATTACTTTGCATCGATTTTGACACATTTGGAAAGATTGCACTTCATTGAAATTGTAGAGATTTCATTTAGAAGCATACCATCTCTTTGAAATTCAAGACTAGTGCTTAGCAATGTTTTTATATTTTCTTATTTTATATGTTGAGTCGTAATACCATCAGTTTCACAACCACACCTCTTGAGTAAGCATAAGCCATTAAAATTAACGTTGATTAATTAAAATTGATTAGAAACAATTTTATTTTTTAGGGTACACAAAGAAGTATAGGACATAGGGCCTTGGAATAGGATTTTGAGAGTAAACTTATCCAAGTCTATTAAACTAAACATATGTGTCTAACCATGGAGTGGTGAGACCCATTGTGTAATCGATGACGTTAGGAGGCTCCGCTCACACCATAGTTAAGAACGAGGTTGTGTAAAGTTGGTTGAAGATATATCCCTCCAATACCTTCCTAGCATTAGAGATATGTATGGGGTTCTATTCATATCTTGGGGCCTCGCTAGTGCCTTTACCTCCGTGAGAGGTGGTGCTTTCAATATTTCAATCTTTGTTACCCTTCCCATATGGTGGACCGGACTTGCGACTTCTTTCTTGCACATTAGTTATATCATAGTGACTCTAGTTTCTTGACATAGGTAGCTTGATCCAGGTGGATGTTGGTGGCCACCCACCTATTCCAACTGGCTCCTCTTGACAGTTGTTAGTTCAACACGTTCTTATGTAATGATTTGTAATTGTGGGTTCTAAACTTTCAAGGCTATATGAATCCCTACACAGTTTTCAGGTGGATATTGGCGGCTTCCCATCTAATCCAGCTGGCTTATTTTGGAAATTTTCATGTCAGTACATCTTTCTATACTTCCAGGTCCATTTTGGGGCCCCAAATAATGTTTTTTTGGCTTCCCATAGTCAAACTGTAGATTGATTCAAAGTTTGACGACATAATGTGTAGCTCTCAAAAAGAACTTTCCAATGGGCTATCATGCGCCTAAAACGAAGGTCGTATGCAAAATGTACGACCTCGAGAAGTTGAGGTACCAACTTACCCATCAGGGCCCACATAACTTTTGGCGTTTCATCTCCTAGGGTTATTTTTTTTTATGTCTAGGGTTTTGGAATTCATGAGTAATGTTAAAAAGGCCTATGGATTCTCATTGTAATCTTTTTCCTCAGATAGATGTGTGTAGCAACCACATCTCTTCTCAAAGATAGCTACCACCATTCAAGCAAGTTGTTTTCAGTTCTGTAGTTTTACAGTTTCAACCTATTTTATTTATTCAATAGAAGTTATTGTTCACTGGATATATTTTTTTGTTCTCTGTATCTTTCTGTTATTGTATTCAATTTGTTATTCCTTTCATTCCGCTCATAAATTTGGATCAACGGTATCAAAGTGATATGCTCTTCATTTATTTTTCTCCGTGCATGTCCCTAACAAGATCTGGGTACAAGAAGTTGGGACTCAAACTAGTTGAGCCTTTGAAATATTGGAAACGCCAACCCCGAAAACAACCCATGGGGGATGAGAAGAAAGATGATGGAGTTGGAAATCCTTTTAAAATGTTTCTCAAGGAATTCCTTGTGAAAAAAAGGAAGGAAATGATGGACAACTTTGCACAGATCCTCTGGCGACTGCCCACAACAGACACATCTTCATCAAGCGGCCATGCAACCCCCTTCAAGGTACAAGTAAATTTTGATATTCCATTATTTGAAGGACTGATAGATGTGGATGTTGTATATAAATGGTTGAATATGCTCGAAGAGTATTTTTTGGTCCACAATTTTTTCGACAGGGAAAATATTACTTTTTCACTCCTCAAGGTCGTCCCCCATGTTAACGACTGGTGGGAAACTTACTCTAAGAAAAGGGCCATAGAGGAGTTTTCAATATTTGTAGTCACCCCTATGACATGGGATTCCTTCAGGGATTCCATTAAAGAACAATACTTTCATATTGGAAGCTACAAGGACTAGTACACAAGATGGACCACGCTGTGTCAAGAAAGGGACTAGATAGTACCAGATTTCACCAATAATTTCCATACCCTGCGCACCAAATTGCATATCAAATACTCTGAATGACATCTGGTGCTCAAATATTGTGGCTTTCTGCATAGATACATTCAAACAGAAATGGATTTTCTGGAAATTGCCATGTTAGGTGCGGCTTATAGATATGTTGTCAAGATCGAGCAGATATTTAAGCAGAAGAGGCGAGATTTTGGATCTGCAAACTCCCCATAGCCAAAGCAGGGAAAATGTGGCCCCAACCCACAAAATAAGGGACAAAGAAAATATGTTCTCTCTTAGGACAACCAATCCAAGCCACAACCCAAGAAGGGTAATGAGAAGTCGAATAAGGACATGAGAAAATGGTGTGAATACCATAAAATCCCTTGGCACAACATCAAAGAATGTCGCTCCAAGCAATCACTGGTGGTCGAGCTTAAATATTCCAAGTCAGAGGTAAATTTTGACTCCGAATCAAATCTAGAAAGTGGGACATGGATCATCGATGTCGAACCTAGTGCTACTATCGCTACCACCAAAGTCCAACCGAGCAAGCCAGAAGAACCAGAGGAAGGAGAATGCCTCTTTCACTCACAGATGTGGGTAAAGGGGACTCCATTGCATTTCACTGTCGATAGCGAAAAACAAAAGAACTTGATTTCAGCATAGGTCATCAAGCAGTTAGACCTACCAATAACATTACACCCACAATCCTACACCATCGGCTGGATTCACCAAGAACAAGATCTCTGCGTTAGCCAACAATGTTTTCTTCCCTACAACATCAAGCCCTTCAAAGATGAGGTATTGTGTGATATTTATCCCCTTGAAGTTTGTGATGTTTTTTTAAGCAAACCATATTTTTGGAAGTGACATGTTGTGTATGAGTCTAGACCTTGTAGTGTTATTGATAATTTGGGTAGAAAATTATACAACATACCAGAGGTAGCGCCACCTACCACTATTTCTTTAATTTATGCTAAGCACTGCAATAAGGTCATTTCACAGACCGAGAAGTTCATATTCTTGTTGATCGGTGCTCACAGTAAGCATAAGATCTCTGCCACATCCTTGACCTCTACACAGAGCCTCTCTTTGCAACAGAAGAAAGTGTATGGGATCGTGGAAGAGTACATAGACATATTCTCCTCATCCACCGAGGTACCAGTGCACTTCCAAGTCAAGAATCCAATTGATCTAACCCCCGGTGCACCGCTACCTAATGGACTGGTCTATCGTTCACTTGTTGATGGAAAATGATGAAATCAAGCGACAGATCCAATATTTTCTTCAAAATGGGCACATATGACCCATCTCCTCCCCTTGCAGAAGCTCAATAGTGCTGGTGTAAAATAAATATGGGAACTAGTAGCTATGCATTGATTACAGAGCATTAAACAAAATCACAGTCTGGAACTGGTACCCAATTCCCCAAATTGATGACCTTCTTGACCAACTCAAAGGGGTAAAGTTATTTAGCAAGATTGACCTAAATTATGGCTACCACCAGGTTCCCATCGAACCAACTGATTTATGGAAGACAACTTTGAAATCTAAAGAAGGTCTCTTTGAATGGTTGGTCATGCCCTTTGACTTAACAAATGCACCAACAACTTTCATGAGATTGATGGATGATGTATTGAGACCCTTCATCGAATCTTTTGTGGTATTATGTCTGGATGACATCCTCATATTCAAAAGAACTTGGGAGGAGCAAATGCAACATATTCAACATGTTTTGGGCACTCTACAACATCACAAGCTATATGCCAACTTGGAAAAATGCTCCTTTGGCATGAACAGGGTCCAATACTTAGGATACATTGTTGATGACCATGGGGTACATGTGGATCGAGCTAAGATCCAAGTCATTTGTGTCTGGCTTTCCCCGACCACACTAACCTGGCTTTGAAGCTTCTTGGGACTTGCCAACTTCTACCGAAGGTTCGTGTTGGGATTCTCCCATATTGGATGGGCCCTCAACCAAGTAACCAAGGGAAGTGGAAAGGAAAAGTTTGCATGGGGGTAGGCACAAAAACAAACATTTGATGATCTGAAGCATTGCTTGTGCTCAACTACAGTACTCTCCTTACCTAATTGGTAACAATCGTTCAAGATTGAGACTGATGCCTCTGACTATGCTATAGGCACAGTTCTCACTCAACATGGTCATCCAATAGCACACCATAGTGAGACACTCTCAGATACTATCTGGAAATACCCCAACTATTAAAAAAAAATGTTTTCCATTGTGAAAGCTTGTTGTGAATGGAAACATTACACTCTATAAAAGGAGACAATCATCCACATTGATCACAAGCCTATGTAGTTGATACAAACATAGGGAAAGTTGCAGAATGATCGCCATAAAAAGTGGTCCACACACCTACATCAGTTCCATGTCAACATCATGTATAAAACAAGGAGAAAAAACTGTGCTGCTCACTGCCTCAGTCACCCTCCCATAGTTGTACTCACAACAATGCTCCATTCTTCTGGGCATGAGGCATGTGAGTGGCCGCAAATTTATCAGCGTGACCTTTAATTCACCACCACCTATCATATATTAGGTACAGGAGTGAATGTCACCGATTTTCACATTTGGGATGTACTTTATATGCCGTCTGGTCCACCTCTATGTTCCCACAAGAGAGCATGCAAAGTTGATTTGGGAGGCTCACTAGAGTCGGATGGAAGGACATTTTGGCATGGAAAAAAATATGTTCATCCTACAAAAACATTTTTATTGGCCAAAAATTCGACAAGACGTCAACAAGTATACCAGATCTTGCACTACATGTGCCATTGCAAAGCCAACCATCAAGAAACAAGGCTTATACACCCCTCTTCCTAATCTCAAGTGGCCTTGGGAATCTATCTCGATGGATTACATGTATGTCATTTCGTCCACCAAACATCGCAATGATTATGTATTTGTGGTGGTTGATCAGTTTTTGAGATGGTCATTATCACAACTTCTAAGAAGAAAATCATAGTGACAGATACTGCCAAGCTCTTCTTCAAATGGGTATGGGTCCATTTTGGGATACCACAGACCATCACCTTAGATCGGGACAGTAGGTTCCTCAACATATTTTGGTGGAGTCTTTGGTCACTGTTGGACACCAAGCTCACTAAATCCACTGCTTTCCGCCCCCAAACCGATGGCTAGACATAGGTCATAAATTAGATAATTTTTCACATACTACGGATGTACAACTATAAGCATCTATGTACATGGGATGAGAGTCTTCCTTATGTTCAACACAACTACAACAGGGTTCTCCATATCTCCACCGACCATAGCCCATTTCAGGTGGGGTTGTGATTCCAACCCTTGGGTTCCATTGATGTTGCACTACTTCTTTCAACCACATAGGATTAAGATTCCCATGTTCAGTCTGAGGTGGACAAAGCCACCAAATTCATTGAGCGGATTCAACACATCCACCAACAGGTCCATGAGATTTTGCAAAAAAAAAATGCTAAATACAAGTAGAGCCATGATCAACACTGAGTACAACACCAGTTTTAGGTGGGAGACAAGATCTGGTTACATTTGCAGAAAGAGTGTGTTACAAGGCCCCATCAAAATATCTTCCCACTTCGCTATGGACCTTACACTATCACCAAGGTTGTGGGTAGCAATGCTTTTGAGCTCAACATTCCACGCTTCTTGGGATTTCACCCAGTGTTCAATGTGGACCTCCTTCGACCATATTTTCCACCATTATTGGACAACTCAGAGATTGCAAAATAGTTGACACCAACACAGCTCAAACCTGTCTCTGTTGAACAGGCATCCACTGATCAGATAGTGGACACATAGATCAAGGGCACTCGCTAGCAGAGAATCTAGTTTTATTGGGTTGTCAAGGCAAGACAACTCCTACACCAAGGAAAGTGGCTCACCTAAGGCCAAATTCAACAACATTTTACTCACCTGATGGGGGCACTCAATGCAATGGAGCCCATTTCTTTCTAAGGGGGGAGGACTGATCCAGGTGGATATTGGTGGCCACCCACCTATTCCAACTGGCTCCTCTTAATAGTTGTTAGTTCATCACGTTCTTTTGTAATGCTTTGTAATTGTGGGTTCTACACTTTTGGGTTTGTCTGAAGCCCTACATAGCTATTATATGGAGATTGGTGGTTAGCCACCTAATCCAACTGGCTTATTTTGGAAGTTTTCATGTCAATACATCTTTTTGTACTTCGAGGGTTGTTTTGGGGCCCTAAAAAGTGTTTTTCTGGCTTTCCATAGTCAAATTGTAGACAAAGTCATATTTTGATGGCATAATGTGTATTTCTCGAAAATACCTTTCCAACGGGCTATCAGGTGCCTAAAATGGAGGTCGTGTGCAAAAGTTACGACCCCAAGAATTTGAGGTACCGACTTACCCATCCTGGCCGACATAACTTTTGGCATTTCATCTTCTAGGGTTAGGTTTTTGGATGTCTAGGATTTTAGCATTCATGAGTAATGTTAAAAAGGCCTCCAGAGCCTCATTGTAATCATTATGCTCAAATGGATGCACATAGAAACCACATCTATTCTCATAGATATCTACCACCATTCGAGCAAGTTGTTTTCAGTTATGTAGTTTTATAGTTTCAGCCTATTTTATTTATTCAATTGAAGTTATTGTTCATTCAATATCTTTTGTTTTTCTCCTTATATCTGTGTTATTGTATTCAGTTTGTTATTCCTTTCGTTCCACTCATAAATCCGTATCATAGCCACATATGTTACTTGCAGGGGTTATTCTGCAGGTACCCTGAGTCACATAAGGGTCAGACAACACACAACCTTTATGGAGGATTATCTCTCCGGAGAGATATGAACAACTACATTGTTAAGCCTACGAGGGCCCTTATAACAAATTTCAATACCTCCACTCTATTGAATGGAGTCTTAGGCTCCTCTTGGGTGAGGCATACCTACTTTAGTTCAGGAGGTCCCTTTAAGCCATTATATCATGTTTGTGTGCATTGGCCTTTTTCTTTATTTAGGAGTCTGCTCTCTGATTATTATTGTATTTTTTTTTATGACTACGGGAATCGAGAATGGCGACAGTATCATACTCACATGACATGGGTTCGAATCCTACCGGCTACCTTATAACCCCTAGGAAGAATCGAACATCTCACAAGCACGCCTCCAGATAAATCAAGGTTTGACTTGGTGACCTACGTAATAACACGAACGCCTTAATAGTACGTTCGTTGGCCACTAGACCAAACCCCTGCTAGTTGTGCTCTTTGATTATTAGTTGGCCTTAGGATTTTGTATTGCGTCATGAGTTTTGACTACTATGGTTGGTGGAGCCCGTATGACTCCCTCAATTGGATCTACCCAACCCATGGTCTTTGTTCATTCCATGGGGATGAATCCTTTTGTATTTCCAAGTGGTATGTCGAATCATAGTCCTCATTCAATTCCTTGGGCCTCTAATCCTTTCTCTTTTGATATGTTAGAAATTACTTCACACTTTTCATCCTCTATCTCCTCATATTTTGTGAATCCTAGTTTTGGGTATGGGGGCACGATGCCTCCTTATTCTCCCTTTTTGTTTGGTGGGGGTCATATCCCTCAACCAACTCCCATGGTAGGAGGTTGGACTCCTCCTTCCTCTGGACCCAATCCTAGCTTCACTTTTCTAGGAGAAAGTACTCAAATGGGGGGTCCTTCTACTTCTTATATCTCGTCCATATATCCTTCTTCCACTGTGCCTATTCCTACGAAAACTTTTCTCATGAAAAAAATCCCTTTGTCCTCTAGGGTTTCATCCAGAGGGAATCAATTTTATAGTCTGGGCAACCCCCTTCATAGAGTTCCTTTGTTTGGGGGAAACATATATCCTCACATGAGTAACCCATGTCACATCTCTTTCTCCTCGCAAGTGACTTCCTCAATGATGATTCCCTTGCAACCTTTTCCGAATCAGTTGGGAGGTCGATACTACCCTACTAGGAAGGGCCATAGTGTATACCAAAATCCTTCTTGGATTGCGATCTCTCTAAACCGGTGTTTCCCGAGACCATGGTGTTTGATGCCGAAACCAACCACTACAAGTCATGCTAGAAGTAAAAGTCTAGTCACTGTGATTCATACTAGCATCAATTCACCAACCTCTACAAGTCATGTTGGATATCTTCTACTAGCCTCTGCAAGTCATGTTGGGAGCATGTCACCAACCACTGCAAGTCATGTTGGGGGAATTATTATTATTGGGAAGCCTAGACATATAGGACATAATCCCAAGTCACTTTATGTACTTTTCAAAGGAGATCACCTAACTCATTTGTTCTTTGCTATTACAGTGGTACAAGAGTGCGGTCCTTGTCTAGTGACCCTTTGGGTTATGAGTCGTCTTTAGTTTCCAAAAATTATAATCCTTCTTTTGTTGATACAATGGTCATTCCGATGCAATCTTCAGTCGACACCACTCCTATTTTGGGGAGTGATGCGTCTCTTGAATGTTGTCTCGCATCCTATTCAACCGACGGTTGAAGAAGTGATCGTGTCGATGCAATATTCAGTCGATCCCACTCTTCTCTTGGAGAGTGACAAATCTAAGGAAGTTACATTTTTGATGCAATATTTGGTCAATCCCACTCTTCTTTTGGGGGGTGATGTGTCTTTCGACCATGTCCTTAGCATTTCTAGTTCTGTACCTTCTGAACAAGGGATCTTTCCACTCTCTCTGAATACGCTCCCTCCAAGTCCTATGATGATTTCCTTTGATTGGAATGATATTGTAGAGCCTCACCTTCCTTTTTATGAACCCTTTCAGATAATGGGTTTTCTTTGAGGTATTGTAGATGAAGGATCCTCTGCAAGTATTCTATCCTCCTTGGCTTGACAAGCTTTGGGTTCTCCCAAGCTTGTGTTAGCTACCAATGAGTTGTTGGATTTTGATAGAAGACTTGCATGGGAGCATTGACCTCCCACATGATATGTTGCTTAGAACACCATCCCTGAGTCTTAGTTAATCACTTTTCAGACTCCAAATCATGAAAATATTTTCGAGTGAAATTTTCTCTTTCACATTCGTCAAATGGTTTTGAAATGATGTCTATTTGGTATAAGTTTAACCCTTTTCCGAACCAAGTAGAATAATTACGAAAAAAGAATACTCTAGTCACCATTGGCTAAAAGAGTTCTCATGGGTATTGTTTTATAATTTTTTGGGTATAGGGGACTAAATCTACGAAAAATAAAAATTTTGAGTTAAGTTGTAATTGCATTCCATTATCCTGCTTTCATTATTGAGCCTATTGTCGATTCCTACTATCTAGTTGTGAGCCTATTACCTCCACAATTTTCATCACTAGCCAAGCAGTGCCTTCCATATATCCTTTGCAACTTGACACCCTATACCCTTAGAGGAAACATCCCCCTGAGTGTCCATGCTCCACAAACACTTCCTTGCATTGAGCATATGTATGTTCGACTGCTTGGAACTAGTTTCTTACTCACGACACTCATTTCCTCTCTTGTATCATAGCATTTATTTGCCTATGAAAAAACAAAAAATGACGGGCGAGAAAATAACATTATCTCATATCGGAAGCAGTCGTGTTTCCTTTGAACAAAGAACAAAATTTTGATTCTAATTTCATCCAAATGTTGGGTTTAGCATGACCTTAGGAAGCTGAGCTCAGTCCTTAGAGTTTACTCCTCGTACTGGTTATTCTTCGAGTCACAATGGAGAGTTTGTTGTTGCCTCCTGCATCACATTTTTTTTTATCAAGTCCATGTTTCCTGAGTTATCCATATGTCTCATGCTCTTGTTCAAAGGAAGTCTATAAGCCTGTGTTGACAATTTCTCAAAACTCTTGACTTTGCATGTCGGACATACCCTCAATGTATCTTAGAATCACATGAAGTTGTTGTCCTACCTTTCACCCTAGGCCTACTTTCATCATGGGTAGGTAACCTTGAACCTAGGAGATGACGTTTCCTCATTGGTTGTTTATTGGGGGGTTTCCCTTGTGTCCGATGACAAGAAATATATTCACACATTGGGATTCGTGTAGTGTCTTGGACTCCATTAGCCTTATTGGTGGTTTCCTCTCCTTTTTCGGCAATTTTCCTTATTGGCTATTGTTCAGAGGGTCTCTTCCATGCACTACTTGCATCTGGTGCATGCAAGGGACACACATGGTCATTGTTTCATGAACATCCTATTCATATGATCTCTTTCTAATAATCAATCTATTTCTTTATACCTCATGTTGGATGATGAGAGATGCCTTAATTCTCTCCTTTAAGAAAGACTCCTTCCATCGTCTTCAACTCATCTATTCTGGAAATGAGACCTAGAAACCTATGAGTATCTAGAGGCTTGCATTCATCAGTGGCAAGTTCTCCCACCATCAATAGTTGGGAATACATCAATGTCTCTTGATCGATGGATTCTTCAAGTCTTCAACCTCAACACCCTTATTCACACTTGTAGAATGTACTCGGTGCCTTATGCCTAATTTCATTATCGGTCGGTTGTCTCATGTTTGTTAATGGTATACTTTAATGGCAGGTAATCAAACTAAGTCTCATTGTGTTCGACCTCAACTCCTCTATTCACATGATGTAGACTGGTACCTTCAACGAATAGTTTTGAAGACTTCCATCTTACGTCATCATCATTCCTTATTTTTTGTTGTATTTCATTGGACCAGTACCTATATGACTTCAGTGATCATGGGAGATCAGAATTGTATACATATATCTTCATTTGATTTTGATACTATCTTCTACTACGTCTTGTTATTGACTATGACAACCTATGGCATATCTCCACTTTGTATTTCCTATTAATGGCCATGAACAACTATTTGATATATTTAAACATGGATCTACAGTGTAAATTAGATTAGCAACCATGTAGTGTCCCCAAGGCCGAGCCCCGTTACAGATCACGATATATGCAATGAATTGTAAATGTGTTCTATAGGCTGGTGAGCCAAGTTTTGTATAAGTTGGAAGGCTTATGTTTTTGTTAGGCCAGGGAGCCTAAGTGTTGAAGGCCAGGAGCCTGCTGATGTACTTGTATGTATGCAGATCGATTAATAAAATATAAACACTGCCATTGTAGACCGACCACGATGAATGAGTGAAGGGGGACTGAGCGTCCACAGAGTGGGCAAGGAACTAGGGGCTGGAAGGTGGGAAAGGGGCTGAGTGTTGAGCCTAGGGGCTTAGGCCTGGAATAATATTTTAATATTATTTCCTAAAAAGCCATGTGCATATTATTTTATCCTAAGTTCCTAGAAAAAAGGAAAGGCGTGTACAGGGAGGCATGCGGATGGAACGCATTTAGTTCCCAGGGTGACAAATGTCCACCCTGATGCATGCAAATAAAACAGAAAGGAACAGTCGTGGGGGGGATCTCTCACATTCCATTCGACCCGACTACGCTGAGCAGGGGCAGTATGATCCAGTCTGCAAGAGACCTGGTGTATGTCTGTTACAGAGAGGAAGCCTATGTTGGGTGCTGAAGAATGCATGTTTACCCTTGTTCAAAGCTGTGGAGTCTGTCTGTGAGAGAGAACTAGTGTGTGCGTTCCCTGAACGAAATGTCCATGTCAATTTCGAGGAAGAGTCTCTGTTTGCCCAGGAAAAGCTGAGCGAGCTTGTGTGTGGATCCCTATTCTGAAATCTTGACCGTGAGAACATCCTGTGACTGCTGAACCGGTTCTTGGGAAGCCCGTGTCCATTTTCCCTGTGTTTGTTGTGGCATGCGATTCTGGACTGCGTGAGGCTTGTTGGCCTGTGAGCGACTACCTCCAAGTGAGAGAGTGTGCAGAGGAAGGAGAGAGCTACTGGAAGGAACCCTGTAGCTGCCACAGAACCTAGAGACTTGCGGTCCGGTCTGTTCCTATAACCCAAGGTAAGGGAGACTGGCAGCCGAAGGACTGTCCAGGTGATAGAGAAGGTGCACTCTCCTAGGGTGGAACAAGCATGTGGGGAATGAGGGTCTGTGGGCAGTGAGCGTGGGAGATTCCCGGGAGAGAATTCTTCCTGGTGGTTGTGTGTGACCGAATTCCCTATAACCTTAGCCTGAGTCTGGATTCCTTGCCCTGGGGTGGATCTCAGTCTGAGCTTGGGGGTGACCCACTGATCTGAAAATGAAAGTATTTGTTTTGCTGTGCAAAGTATTCATTCTCATTAATATGAAATGTGCAAAGTATTTTAGCATCAAGATTTAATCTCTTCGTGTGAGAGAGAAATATTTGTTTTCTGAATCAATATTTAAAATCTGTCTAACACAGCATAAAGAAATTCATCATAAACACACAGCATTTGTTGAGGCAGTTCACCCCTCTTGGGCTACATCTGTCGGGTCCAAGGCTCCCAATGGGCATGTCCTTTCTCTATTAATGCTCAAAATGGTGTTACAATGATAAAAAGGCCAATAAAAAGGCCAAACCTGCTGAAGGC
>JZKD02S2204269.1:320194-353430 GCA_000966675.3 Picea glauca | reverse complement strand
ACACCGCCAGTGCAGAACGACCACGTTGAATGAGTGAAGGGGGACTGAGCATCCAAAGAGTGGGCAAGGAACTAGGGTTTGGAAGGTGGGAAAGGGGCTGAGTGTTGAGCCTAGGGGCTTAGGCCTGAAATAATATTTTAATATTATTTCCTAAAAAGCCATGTGCATATTATTTTATCCTAAGTTCCTAGCAAAAAGGAAAGGCATGTACAGGGAGGCATGCGGATGGAACGCATGTAGTTCCCAGGGTGACAAATGTCCACCCTGACGCATGCAAATAAAATAGAAAGGAATAGCCGTGGGAGGATCTCTCGCATTCCATTCGACCTGACTGCGCTGAGTAGGGGCAGTATGAGCCAGTCTGCAAGAGACCTGGTGTATGTATGTTACAGAGAGGAAGCCTGTGTTGGGTGTTGAAGAATGCGTGTTTATCCTTGTTCAGAGTTGTGGAGTCTGTCTATGAGAGAGAACTAGTGTGTGCATTCTCTGAATGAAATGTCCATGTCAATTTTGGGGAAGAGTCTCTGTTTGCCCAAGAAAATTTGAGCGAGCTTGTGCGTGGAGCCCTATTCTGAAATCTTGACCGTGAGAACATCCTGTGACTACTGAACCGGTTCTTGGGAAGCATGTGTCCATTTTCCCTGTGCTTGTTGTGGCACACAGTTCTAGACTGCATGAGTCTTGTTGGCCTATGAGCGACTCCCTCCAGGTGAGAGAGTGCACAGAGGAAGGAGAGAGCTCCTGGAAGGAACCCTGTAATTGCCACAGAACCCAGAGACTTCCAATCCGACCTGTTCCTGTAACCCAAGGTAAGGGAGAATGGCAGCCGAAGGACTGTCCACGTGACAGAGAAGGTGCACTCTCCTAGGGTGGAAAAGGCATGTGGGGAATGAGGGTCTGTGGGCAGTGAGCGTGGGAGATTCCTGGGAGATCATTTTTCCTGGTGGTTGTGTGTGACTGAATTCCCTGTAACCTCAGCCTAAGTCTGGATTCCTTGCCCTGGGGTGGAGCTCAGTCCCATCTCGGGGGTGACCCACTGTTGAGTTGAGGAGCAGTGTGGTCTACGAATGGGAGGTTCGTGGAAGGCCTGCATTTGGTTGCTGTATTTCTCCACTGTCACAAGATAAGTGTTTAATTATATTTTTACCACATTTTATCATGACTGTACTAGATCTGTTATCATGTTTTCCGTTGTGTAAATGAATTACTATTGAAAGCTATGGATTGTCTAATTATAATAATAACTATATGTTTATTCTGAGAATTGAAATGTATCTCTTTGTTGTTACGCATGTGATTATACAATTTTGTATGTTTTATGTAAAAGTCCATGTACAGATTGTTACATAGTGCGTTAAAAGCCCTTGTAAGCAAAAAGGGTACACTACAAACCATGTGTAGAAATTCATTATGGATTGTAATATTCTCTTGAGCAACTAGTACTTCTAGCTAAGTCTTCATTACTCCACTTCTGGGAATTATAATGTATTTCAGCCATCATAGATAGTCCTATGACCTCACACATTAGGGGGCATCTGTTACAACAAATTTTGCCTCACACCATGCAACTTTCTTAGATGGCCTTCCATTACCCTGTGCAGACTTGAAGTCCCCTTTTTTGTTCATTCCAAATCCAAAAATGCACATTTTTACACATATAGGAACCATATCAGTTATACAACAAACATATACACAGGTTTCTCCACTACATTCTGCGTACATCGGGTTTGGTGCTCAAAAATTAAAAATTATATCGGGTTCCCATGCCATGTCATGAGATCCATGATCCTTGAACTTCCATATACCAGAAATGCTCTGAATCGGTCTTTCAATTCCATTTGGAGGCTATAAATTGATCCATAACCAAGCCTTGAAGACAATTGCACAATTCAACTTTGAGAGGAAAGACATCTGGATAAATTTCACTTCATCTTGAGTCGACATCCCTTTGTCCTTGAAAGTATGAAATTCTTATGTTCAATGCCCAAACTCTTCCTTCTTTGTGATGGAGAACCTCATTGACTCCTATATATGACCTTGCCTCTATGGATAATTGAAGTGATGGAGGTCCAATTGGAGGGACTTAGTTTCTTGGTTTCGATATGTGTCGTTAGAGAAGATTTTCACCTATGTACTTCTGCTAATTATTTTAATAGAAATACACTTTCTTGTCCCATTGATATCTTGCAAATATTTGAATTACTATTCCATGGGCATATTTGTCATGTATGTTAATGTATTATGCTAATTTGCATGCTGACATCATATTTTATCACCATATGCTTGTGTATCTTGGTTGTTGAGGATAAGTCACAGGTATAAAGATTTGGGTCATGTTCTCAATGGTGGTCTTCGAACGTCTGGAGGAAGTAGGCTCTTAGCCTTGTTTTGTTAGCATTTCGTTTACATAGCATACTTGGGATTAGAGTTGATTTCTGGGTGTCATTTCCTCTATTGTGGTTTATCCCTAACCATAGAGATATTTTCCTCGTAACATGAGTTGATGGACCACAAGCTCATTTACCTTCTCGACTCACTTTTAGGCCAGACCTCTTTTCAACCTTGTCTAGTTTGTCGTCGTCCCTATGCATGTTCTTCAATAGGGAACATTCCTCCCCGCAATGATGGTGGAAGTGGTGAGTATAGTGTTTATTTATAATTTCTTTTCATGGTTGATGTCTATAGCATATTTTCAGTTTTAGTAGTCACTAGCTTGGTTTTGAATGCACACTGGTCCTTAGTCTCAGTAGTTGATAAGCATGTATTGTCCTCAACCCAACTATGTAGCCATGTTGGCATCCAAAAAGGTTTTTTGGCCCTCTGAGGTAGACAATTATTGCAATATGAGACCTGGTGCAAGATTTGGTTTCCAATTTTGGTAGGTCTCGCACTAGTTCTCAAGATATGTATTTTGAGCATTGTTTTATGAAGGTAATATAAAGAATACAAAAAAGAGATATGTGTGTATATATAATTCAATGTGAAATATGACACAATATGCTAATGCAGTGCTCAATACCAGTATGTTTTTTTTCCCTCTATCATTTGGAGCTTTTTCCATAGGCTCCATGTGTGAGGGGCCTAGGCCCATGTCCCTCCCTTTCTCGATCTCACCCCCTTCTCGATCAACTGTAGAATCTATACCCCTAGACTGGTTTATTCCCTTACACGAGGATATCTAACAGTTGTTTCAATTTTGGCCTCAACATATGGTACTTAGTTGTACCTTGGTCATGTGAAATGGAAGAAGGTGACAACGAGGCCCTAGACTATGGGCATAACCCATACATCAATGGGGAATTTTTCACATCTAAAGAGTTTTGAGCTCAGATAAGATCGAAAATATCTGTCACATCGACCCTTTCTTCCCCTCCCCCTAGTGTTAATGCAACATCATATGCACACAAACCAAATGTCCCATGTATGCTCCAATCATTCAACACAAATTCCATCCCTGATGAATCCTTGAGATTTTGTTTCCCCTTCTTTGTTTCTCCATTTTGGCCTACCTCCTAGCCTCCAGAAGAATAAAAGACTAAGTATAGTCCTTGGGTCACAAAAGGTTTCTCAAATAGTGAAACAAGTCTCCATAAGAAGAAAATCAGTTCCATTCAGGAAAGGATTGGAAGCTTTCAAATGGTGGTTGGAAAGGACATTCAAGTTGCAAACGTTTCCCAATATGACGGTAGAACCTTGGTTGGACACTTTATAGGAAAATCATTGGGTGAAGTGGTGCTAGGCAAATGGCTAGACATAAACTAGAGACCTTTATTCATTAGTACATATTGAAAAAAATTTGACGTTCTATTTGCGACGTTATGGACAAAATTGACCATAATGTCGAAAAATAGAGGAAATTTTAATTTTCTTTCCATATTGCTCGATAACGTTGCTATTGCCATGTTGATGTCTATCTTGCCACGTTTTTGTCTGTCTTGCCACGTTGTCGTCTTTCTTGCCACATTTTCCACATAGTCATCCCTCTTGCCACGTTTGTGACATATTCGTCTCTCTTGCCACGTTTGTGAAGATAGTTTTCGCAGTTGCGACATTGTGGAAACTAGGTTTTCCCCCTTCAACGGTCACCTGGTATTTTGACCAAGTCAACTTTGATTTGGTCAATGATCATCGAAAGTGCAATGTTATAAAATCTATAAATATGTTTCATTTTACGGATGTTGCGACAAGTTTTCTATAATAACAACACTTCAAAAAGGGTTTGCGGGTCTTCTCGGCTAGAGTACAACTATTAAAAGACATTGTACTAGGGCTCTTCTCATTTCGTTTTAATTTTTTGATAGGTCAAATTTTAAAGGAAACAACTATTAAAAGACATTGTACTAGGGCTAGAGTACATGATGGGCAATGGTGACCTGTGGATGGGGCCAACGTTGAATTTTTTTCAAAATGTTTTTGTATGGCATCATACATCCTTGAGTCTTGAAACCCTCCCATACCATCAAGGCATGTGTCTAGTCTAACCATGTTATATTTCGATGCATACATGCACATATTGAATAAATTTCAATGTTGGCCCCATTCACTGCTCATTATGCGGGGTCGGTGCATGACATTTTTGGTGGTTGAATTGGAAGTTCCATGAAATTTCAAGAGAGTTCCAACAAACATTATACATATGGAAACAACAACATTTGACAATGAGACGCCCATTATGAACGTTGTTTCAAACATGGACGATCTCAAATATTATGTGGTTGGGATTTCATACATCCTTGAGTCTTGAAACCCTCCCATACCGTTAAGGCATGTGTCTAGTCTAACCATGTCAAATTCCGATGCATACAGGCACATATCGAAGAAATTTCAACATTGGCCCCATTCAGTAGTGCTCATTATGTGAGGTCGGTGCATGACATTTGTGGTGGTTGAATTGGAAGTTCCATGACATTTCAAGAGAGTGCCAACAAATATTCTACGGATTGAAACAAGAACATTTGACAAATATGAGATGCCCCATTATGAACGTTTTTGCAAACATGGATGATCTCAAAGATTATGTGGCCGAGACATAAAACATCCTTGAGTCTTGAAACCATCCCATACTGTCAAGGCATGTTTCTAGTCTAACCATGTCAAATTTCGATGCATACAAGCACATATTGAAGAAATTTCAACATTGGCCCCATTCACTGCTCACTATGCGGGGTCGGTGCATGACATTTTTGGTGGTTGAATTGGAAGTTCCATGACATTTTAAGAGAGTTCCAACAAATATTCTATGGATGGAAATAACGACATTTGACAAATATGAGACACCCCATTATGAACGTTGTCACAAACATGGATGATCTCAAAGATTATGTGGATAGTACATCAGACATATTCCTTGAGTCTTGAAACCCTCCCATACCATCAACACAGGTGTCTAGTCTAACAATGTTGAATTTCGACACATACATGCATAGTTTGAAGAAATTTCAATGTTGACCCCATTCACTGCTCACTATGCGGGGTCGGTGGAAGAAATTTCACTATGCTCATTCACCTTCAAGGCGGGCCCCATTCACTATGCTCACTATGAGACATCCATTATATTGAAAGTTGATGCAAACATGGATGATCTAAAATATTATGCGAGGACATCAAACATCCTTAAGTATCAAAACCCTCCCATACCTTCAAGGAAACTATCTAGTTTAACCATGTCAAATTTAGATGCATACGGGCACAGATTGAAAACATTTCAACGTTGGCCCCATTCACTTCTCACTGTGTGGGGTCGGTGGAAGAAATTTGTGATGGGTGTATTTGAAGTTCCATGACAAATTTCAAGATAGTTCCGACAACGATTCTATAAAAGGGAATGACAAATGATGACAATGAGAGGTGCAACGTGATGAACGTTGATGAAATGTGGACGATCTCAAAGATTATGTAGGGAAATCATACATCCTTGAGTATTGAAACCCTCCCATACTGTCAAGCCATGTTTTTAGTCTAATCATGTCAAATTTCAATGTATACATGTGCAGTTTGAAGAAATTTCAACATTGTCCCCATTCACTGCTCACTATGTGGGGTCGGTGCAAGATGACATTTGTGGTGGGTGAATGACATCAGTAATAAAAATGATGATCTGATGACATTGTCCTCTAAAGAATCTGTGAGTGAATATGATGAGCTGATGACATCGTTCTCACCAACATATGTACACTTAGTCGCAATGACACATCTTTGATATCCTCCAACATTAAAGAAATCCCCACAACAACTGGGAGTTTAAATATTTTCAATAAGTGTGAGTCATTCATGCATTCTCCTACCTCATGTAAATTATCTTTTGATCATTCTCACAATTATTCACATAACCCCCACACTATATTCCCCTTAGTTACTCAATAATCCAAATTTAGAAATGACCAAAACTAATGCAACAATGACGGAATAGCAAACCTTGGAAGAGAGATAGATGGTTATAGATAAGCATAGAGGCAAGGAAAATTAGAAAACCTTTAACTCCATGCCCATGAAATAGTTTCTTATTAATTATTTAAGATCCAAGGCAATACTCCACTAGGTTTCCCATAAAGAAATCAGTGGATTGTACTATTTATGCCTACATGAGGGCACTGGAAAGGAAGGAGATGCTTGAGGGATTGTTGAGTAGAGAAAGGAAACATTTTCCCTTGTGTTGTGTATGGCATGGAAGAGATATTTTCCCTTATACTCAAATATCATTCATAGACCCACTCTATATATCATCTCATCTCATCCTCATTTCATTTTAATTTTCTGATCGGTCGAATTTTAAAGTAAACAACTATTAAAAGACATTTTACTAGGGCTAGAGTACATGATGGACAATGGTGACCTGTGAATCTAGGGTTTAGATAGGGTTTAGATAGGAAATATTTTGTGTTTGTATTCATGGCATGGCTCAGATACTTCCAATGTATGCCTTGAGAACCACAAAGGGTTTTTTATGAACATAGCTAAGAGGACAAACTTTTCCAATTAATGGGCTGCTGACTATACACCTACCTGGACTCCTCTCCTCTCAACCATCCTATATAAATTCCAGGTGGTACACCATGGTTTTGACTTATGATAATTAGATACATTTATATATTTGATGTCATTTTGTATTCATTGTCCACTTCTGAATCCTTGATCGGACATCTATCAGGGTTCAATACTCAATATCAACTTCGATGTATCATTTTTTATTTGGCATCCACTACATCATATATATATATATATATCAATGTTTTTTCCATATGTATGTGCCAATGTGTTTATTTGATGTTGTTGTTGGTTTATATGTTTAAAAATTGAAAAAAATGAATTTATTTTGTTAATTTTAATGCTTGCCATGGTGTGGCAATTTTTTCACTGATGTTGCTGAGAAATTGTATTCCCGATCCTCACCGACGTTGATTTTTCAACAATGATAAAAAATAAAGTCGTAACAAGATGAATTGGCAATTTGGCATTTCCCTTCAATAAATGATAATTCGGTTATTCTTGATAACCAATTGACAAATTAGTATCTATCCGAATCATCCTTACATAGTATCCATCTGAATCAACATTAGTACACAATGGCACTACAAAGTATACCTGTGAGCAAGTCCCGTCATCCTGCCCAAATTGATCTTTAGGCCAAATTTCCTGCCATTTAAACATATAAACATTTATTTTTATCTCACTATAGGATGCCTAAAATACAATCAACCTAGGTAGCGGATGCGAGTTATCTAACCATTTATGTTGACTTGTGCCTTTGCGGACTACCGAAATGAGATGTAAGTAACCAGTTAAACTGATATCCATTAGCATCTTCGAATATTACCAGGATCCAAAAGCTAACATGTTGGTATAATGATAGGTTTTTTCCCTGTTGCATTGATGCTTCTGATCCAAATATTTCCACCTGAAAGGAAAGATGATGATAACATGTTCAAGAATAAAATATAAAACTACAAAAAGAACGCAAAATATTCTACTATTCCTAGAGGAATCAATGTTAATTCAAATCTCAGTCTACCCTGTGTGATGTGCTCTCACTATGCCCATTCAACAATGCCACTCTAGAAGGAGAAATTGATGCTCTTATTTTCTCATTCACCTTCAATCCATGTCCTTTTATTGTACCACACCCTCTACTGTGGTTAGCCCTCTTCTTTCTTGACTCTTCCCGGCTGCCAGTTTGAAGATCCATAGATTTCGTGGCAGGCCTATTTCCATCTGCAAAGCCTTGACCAACATGTATTTTCAAGATTAGGAGTGATTCTGTATATGCATGAAGTTCAGTTGGAAAGAAAGCACATTACTAAACATGGCAAAGCAGTGCTACAACAACTGAAAGAAAATAACAAATAAGAAGGATGACAACCTTTCAAAAGCACAAAAATTTGTGGAAGTGAGCATGGTAGGGAGACTTGTCTAGAGAATGATATTATAAAGTAAAATTCCATTGTCTTCAATCTTGGATCTAAGAAAATAGTTGATCAAAGAAATTTGAATTTTTGTTTACTTAAATCTTAATAGTTTGAATGTATAGTGAAATGTGTAATGAGAAGACAGAACCTTTGACTGCTTAAGGATAGATTTTTCTTCTCCGTCATTATACCGCTGTCGCTTTTGTGGATTTGGTTGAATTAAAAATCCTCCACCAATTTGAGATAAACAAAACAATGAATTAATACTAGAGTGTTATTGAGCACCATGCGGAAAATCAACAACATATAGTGATGATAAATACGATACTAACTAATCACATTACTAACATATATGGTTCCCCAACAGGATACACTATTGAATAGAGTTGGATCATTTATCGATTTTGGAAGGTCAGAACTATATTATCTGAACTACTTCTCATTGTGAACACTATAACAGGTTACAATTTGCCACTTGACAAAGTTACTTTTTGACATCAAGGGGGATGTCAGTCACTCCTTAATGCCTTGAACTAGACACCTAAAGGGAGTTGAAAAACACAAAGTGGCACACCTAAAAATGAAGACAAGTTGGAGGAGGCTATGGAGCTCTTCCATGAAATGCCTAACAAAAACATATGCCCTAATGTCACCACATACACTGCACTTATTCATGGTTTATGTAAGGGCGGAAAATGATAGGAAGCCACCAAGTTGCTTCGTGAGATGATGGATAGGGGACATTCTCCAGACGTTATCACATATACTGCATTTGTTGATGGATGTTGCAAAGAAGGTAAGATTCAAGAAGGTAAGCTTCAAGAATATCTCTAGTTGCTACATGTCATGGTGAAAATAGGTCATCAACCTACTTAATTCACATACAATACACTTATACATGGGTTTTGCAAGGTGGGTAATATGGAGAAGGCCAAGGAGCTCCTTCGAGAAATGTCAAAGAAAGGTTGCAGGCCTGACCTTGTTAGCTATAATACATTGATAGATGGACTTTTCAAGCATTGCAAGATAAACAAAGCTCAACAAATAGTCTATGAGATGCAACACATTGATCGGTGGATTATGCAAAGTGGGTAATTCTAAGGAGGCAAGAAAGTTATTTAAATAGATGAAAGATAGAGGTCATGTCCTTGATAGCATTGCATATAGCACTAAGCAAGGAATACACACCCCAAGAGGCCAAAAGCCTATTGAAAGAGATCTTTAAAAAGGTTTGACACTGGAGGTGTGACATATTCACCAGTAAATAACAGTCGCCGTAAAGATATTGCTGAAATGCACGTAGCGATATTCAATAATAGGGAACGATTCATGAATTGCAATTGATGACCTTGAAAATCTGAATAGTGGTGATTTTTGAATTAGGGGATGCTAACACATTTTATGTCACTTTTCATCTAACAGTTTCTTCCACTTTTTTCTGAATTTTTTTGTTATGGGTAGATATTTAGCATGTAGTGGGATTGGCCGACCCACAACAAATACGAACGAATAGCGTATCATACCCTATTTTGTAACTGAAAAAATGGAGGAATCTTGTTTATTGTAATTGAAAAATAAATAGATCTTGTTATTGAAAATGCAACTATTAAAGACAACAATGACATTGGTGGAGGGGGATCTTTTCCTTTTCAAAAGAAGAACCAGAAGAAATTTGTGAGTTGGGGAGAGAATATTGGTGAGAAAAGTTTGGAGGGGATATCTTCATGGCATTCCCCTCCCTCAGTCATGTAAATATTCATTTCTACAAGAAAGTTCAGTTCTGTGTGTGGTTTAGTGGATTGTGTTTTTTGTTAGGTGCCTTATTGACTAGCATTTTCCTGCAATTTGACCCAATAATATCCTCTCAAGAACTAACACAATTGTGATAGAATGTCTGCTTTTAATGTTGTTATATATGCATGATAATAGTTGTTGAATTTTGATGTTTCTCATGAGCATTTGGATTCTTGAATTCTAAGTTTGGCAGGCATTTCATTGGATATTCAATAACATTGAGCAGAGTTTCATACCTCTGTTTGTGCATTATAATGATTTGTGACTATATTTTTTTCGAGGCTATCATCTATGTGAAACCATGTAAATTCTCCATCCTGCACCTAATGCTCATTTCTATTATTATATTGTTGAGACCTTTCAAATATTGATATCTCACTTCTATCAGTGGGAATTAAGGAAATATAAATTCGGGCTTCTTTGTTTGATTTGGTGATTCATATCAGTTTTGTTGTAGATCGATCACCTTCCATTTGCATTTCCCTCTAGTCAACCAGAGATGATAGGATTCCCTGTTACCTTTTAGGGGTTTGGTATGTCTATGATCCAAAGTATTCCGATTCCACATGTGGTACACGATCATTACAATAGACAAGACCCTCAATGGAATGCTAACATTAGAATAAATTTCACATTTCCTAGAAGATTCCCCATCTTGGAGTATTATGGAGTGCCTTCTTACAGTGGATTCTTTGTGGTGTTCAAACCGCTTTAGAGAAAGATGATAGAATAAAATATCGTTAGTTTCAGCTTCTTCTAGTATAAGAAAAAAGGAACGACACTCATACATCTCTGATTGGGTTGCTCATCTTTGCAGGCTTGTGAGCTACTCCATGGAAGAGGTAAGTATTTATTGGTTTAAAGAGAGGCTGCAAAACTTTGTTGAGGTACATGAAATAGGATCCTCTGTAGAAGATTTATTTTATTGCTTCCAACAGATCTCTCTGGAGTGCCATCGATCCCAGGTATGTCATTTACAATAACTGAGTCAACTCTTGAGAATGAGGCAACATTATTTGGATTTAAAAAAAAAAAAAGAAAAATAGAACATTCATGTATGTTATGGCAGAGTGTGGAGATGTTTTTTTCATGACATTAAGGGTGTGATTTGAGTCAGATGATATATTTCCTTACCTTCCTATGCTATCAGTGGTTTTGCTGTGAGAGTTTTCTTATACAAAACACTCATGCATGATGTTCTAACAGTGATTTCTGGGCAAGTTTTCCAGCAAATCTATTTGTACCACAAATGGCAGTTTCAATTATTTTTTTCTCATAGAGATTTATACTTGAAAAGTTCTCATCTTACAATCCTAATAAGGTCTCTTGCTAATTGGAAATTAGTCTTGAATCCCTATGAATTAGACTATTTATGTCATATTGGAACATTTTTTACGCTTAGTTTGATGCTTTAATGCACCTGTTTGAGATATTGCATATATGTATTATGGACTCCCTTTTGAAAGTTTATGTGTACCATGTATTTAACTCTGTTTGGTGGAATTTTAGGCAGAAAATCCCTCTAGGTTTTAATGTTTACATCATTTGGTTTAGTGTTTAGTTTGTTGCACATGTGGATTACATTTTCCATTTGTTCAATCTCACTTTGTATTGTATCTCACACTATTTTGTGTAGCAGTCCCATTGACCTATTTATGGTCATTTGTTGGATATTAATAAAATTATCTTATCTTATGTACAAAGTGACTAGCGTCACTTCAGTTTACATGAACTAAATGGGAGTTTAGTTCACTTTCAAATGCCATAGTTTGAACTGTAGGTAAAGTAGATGAACTTAATGTAGTAGTTCCTACTACTATTGGAGGACTTGCACATGGAAACTCTTTGGAATAGTGCACCAGGTGGTTGATCTGATCAGCTGTTAAAGACGGTCAGTAATTTTGTACCAAGTAACAAACTTTAAGCCACTTTTTTAGCTCTTTATGATATGTGGAAAACTAGTTTAAAGTGGTATTGACTCCTAAGTGGGTTTCATATAGGTTCTAGAGGTTGTTTAGGAATTTGAAATCAACTGAACTCTCTAGTTTGAGTGCATGAATACTATGTGTTACAAAATAATCTAACACTCCCACATGCTGTAAAGTCCCAAGAATCAAAGGGCTAGTCTTATTCAACTTAGGACCATAATATCTCTTCTTCTCACTTTTGGTTGGCTCTTCTCCAACTCAAGGGGGGCTTCCCTAATGATAGGATCCCTAAGGCAATAGAATGGAGACACTAAATGATGTATCAGAAAGTTAGCCTAAGCAAAACAAGTGGTAGTAGTATAAATGGAAGAGCATGAAAAATGAAAGAACAAGACCAAGTGCCTAAATCACACCTTGGGAAAATGGAGTCAAGGAAGCATGGATCAAAAGGGAGATATTATGAAGATGTAAGGAAATAAGGGTTGCTATGCATGCCACAAATCCGCCTTAACTTGTTGAAATATATTGCAGAAATATGTCCTTGGAAAGCTAGGTGTACTATTCAAATGTTACTATGAAGGTGATGCCTTATCATGCTAGCAACAACTAGATTCATTACAAGGCCTACACATAAAAAATACAAGGGTTTCCTACAATAGAATTCAACATATGAAAACATTAGAATCATAAATCCTCACAACAAAAGATGCTATGCCTCCAAGTATATGAAGTACAAATGAAGTCCAAAGTGATAGCTCCTCAATCCCTCTCTTAACCAACCTTGAGAGAAAATTCCTCCTCATATAGTGATTAATAAAGTTGGAGTATTTAGATCCCTTCTCAATCCGTGGTTGACTATATCACAATGTGTGGACACAAGCCTCTCAAAGAGGATAGAGTAATAGAATACAATATTCTACCTAATCAATCATCTTGTATTCCAATCGCTAATGTGGTCATAGGTGTAATGTAAGCTCAATACTTATATATGCTTGTTCTTGTTCTAGCTCGATATCATTGAACACGCTCATTCCAGTTTTGATTAGTGAATAGATTTGGATTAACTTAAGCTCATGAGTAATGTATTCACCCTTATCTCTCTTCTATGATTCCCATGTATTAGTTAAAATGAGAACAATGATATGGAACTCAAAGAAGATTGGTATAAGAGACCATATCGTACCTATGATACCCATCTTAATCTTAGTAACTATCACTATATCACCTTAGTTAAGCTAGTAGTAATCTCTATTGAATCTATAAGCTTATTGATTTCATTATGTTATTAGTACTAATGAATCAAGTCCATTGAATCAGTGACCAAGCTTTATTGATGTAACTACATGCAATGGAATAAAAAATATTTGTATAAACATGATATACTTAATACAAATCTTAGATTACAGAGATTTGGAACTCCATATTCAAGCTAAGCTCCTTGTTATGACGTAATGATCTATGTTTCCCTATTCATTTCATACCTTATTAACACTAACCATAATCATAGTAATAAGTACATAGCCTTACTAGATCTATGCCAACATGTGTAACTAAACATTAAGTATGAACACAGTTTGATGGCTTATGTTTCTCTAATAACTGATCTTGTATGATTGGTTAAGCTTAACATTGATTTGAGTGAACCATTACACAAGCCATAGTGAAAGCTCTCTACCTGTATCATAACCATATGAAGTTTCTCTCTATAGCAGTCTATGTTTCCCCATTCAACACTATCTAAGCTCTATCTTAACCATATTCAAGATATTAAACAGATCAGCCTAAGCTTAGTAATGGAAATTAGACTCTTATGTGATTCAGATCCTAATAGTAATGATATAGATTTAACCTTTCCTAAGACCGATGATATATATTTACATATTGATATGGATAGTATCTTAGCAAAGGTTAATGTACCAGACCTCTCAGCATTGATATTGTATTTTTTTTTAAATATCTACAACACAGTCGCTATTGTGACGTCTTGGAGTGTCGCTCCCATAGCAACCACGTTGGAGCTGATACCTCTTAACATCTCTCCTGCCACGTCCCAGGCGTCTCTCTTGCCACCTCCAATACATCGCTCCTGCCACCTCCAAGACGTCGCTCTTTCCCCCTCCAAGACGTCACTCTTGCCACCTCCAAGACGTCTCTCTTGCCACATCCAAGTTGTCTCTCTTTCCACCTCCAAGACGACGCTCTTGCCACCTCCAGGATGTCTCTCTTTCCACGTCCAAGACGTCGGTCTTGCCACACCCAAGATGTTGGTCTTGCCACATATAGGAAAACTCTCTTGCCACGTCCGGGATGTCAATATTTCCACATCCAAGACGTCGATCTTTCCACGTCCAAGATGTCGGGCTTACGATGTCTATATGGGGGTTGGAAAGTGAAATTCAGGATGGCATGTGTCTGTATGAAACGTCACAATAAAGATGAAATTTATGTCGTCAAAAAAATGACATCATGTGAAATGACGTTTGAGGGGGTCTGTTGTTTGTCATTCTCCCGACAATATAAAGTGGCAATTGTGTTAAACGCACCGTCGAAATTTGACCCAAATGCACTAGTGATTGGGGTACATCCCTGACTACCATTTTTTATTCAAATGTTGGATGTGCTTCATCTTGCACTCAACAATAGACTATAATGTGTTGCTGGAAAAAAAATGGACATGGGGTCCTTCAGGTTTGGTGTTACATAGATCGAATGTCAATTTTGATGTAGAGATAGTTGGTAAACACCATGAGGGCTTGGGCCATTCTTCCAGGATTACCTCTAGGGTTCTGGACAAAAGATGCCTTAGAAGAAATCGAGGGTAAATTGGGTGTTTTGTTGGGCTTGAACCCAATTAGGATCTCAAAAGGACATGAGATGGGCGTGGATACACATAGAAGTTGGTTTTTTTTAGGTTCTGGTGGGAAACTCGGATTTATTGTATGGAAATCGTGTATGGAACCAAAAGGTGGACTACTAGAAAGTGTCATTTTTTTATTATGGTTTTCATGAAATTGGTCACACATAGGCACAATGTAAGTGTTTATGTACTTTGTTTAAAAGATGCCGAAATGTCTGATGGAAGAAAGGTATGAATTCAAGTAGTTTGGAAGTGGAGAGTCCCTCCGTAGAGATGTAAGAAACCGATTCATACCCTTCTACTATGCTTGTCATTGAAGTGGTCTCTCCCTCTCAAGTGTTTGGTCAGACTTCAGTCACTCCAGGTATGGCTTCTCCTTCATCTACCCTTGTATTTGTTCATGAGTCTATTGATTTTCCTCTTGCTCCTCTCCCCTCCCTTCCAGTCATTTCCCATGAAGATCTCTTATCCCCCTCCCATGCTCCACTCACCTCATCAATCTCTCCCCTCCATCATCCTCCCCTATCCCTACCCATCCCCAACACAAGTTTCCCTCTCCCCTCCATTGCCCATGTTTCGTCGATTGAAGCTTATCATATTGTTTCATATCCCCTCTCCCATCCTACAAAACCCCCCACTAAGAAAAGTGGGATAGGTTTCCCCTTTGAAGCCTCACATGTCGCCCCTCCTAAATGCATTGAAGGCTCTCCCTCTTCATTTTCTTTGTACTTGGTTTGCTCCATCCTCAGGGGTCCTGCAAATAAGAAAAATGAGACCCCCTCTGAAATAAAGGCTATTACCTTGTTGGTTTTCCCTTTATCTACTCTTCTTGTATTGGTCTTGAGGATTCCTTATGGGGTATTATGATTCCATTGACCATTTAATATTGACCCTGGTTCATAACTAAAAGGCTTGCCAACAAAATCCCTTAAAGACTATCGGCCCCTTTGGTAAACCATAAGGCAACACAAAAAACAGAGTTTAATGGGAATTCTCACTTGAGATAGCTCTATGGGTGGTTGCAATACTCAGGTATTTGCAACCTGAGAGTGAGAAAGATCTGTTTTTGTGCACCGTAAACTTTATTCATACCATATAACATCTAGTTATAACATTCATTCTATGCATGCATGTGGAATAATAGATATACTTAGTTACTTCATTCATATAACATTCATCAACTAATTAGGCATAAAGATGCATTCATTCATTCACATAACACAGTGTTACCATGGTTCACCCCCTCCTGGGCTACGTCCACAAAGATCTAGCTCTCAAGATTTTATTATAGTTTGGAAATATCTCACTCTGCGCGTGGTTACAATATTAGTTCTCCCTCTTTCCCACAAGCTCCCCGATCCTTGCGAGACTAACTAGATCACACCAGGCTCCTTAGCCTATGATATAACCCTATGGATCAAGTCACTCACTCCCTCCTTAACTCACCAGCCAAATGATTCATACAGTTCTTACAGTTCTCTCTCTTTTTGTCCCTCTGTGTGTGTCTCTACTCTCTCTCTCCTAAGTACTACTTATTTATATCTTCGTCTTACCAGACATTACATTGCATTACAAAAACCCTAACCCTAGCATTGTTAGGTATTCCATGCATGCACTTCGCCTGCCTATATTGCACATGTTTCTTTTCCTTCCAGTTGTCTTTTTCTTCTTACATGATTCTCCTCCAAAAGTAGCCTTTGATTTTTATCCAATCTGCATCCAAAAGGCCCCAAACACTGACATGTGGCTCGTTCTGAGCTGCCTGAACCTTGTGAGCTTCTTTGATCTCTCTTGTGATAGCCTAGAACTTCTTTGTGACATCCTTTTCTTGTGTTTGAACCCACATAGTCTTTCCCTGAGTGTGTCTAATACATGCACTGCAATCTCTTCATTGATCATCCCTAGACACACTGCCTGAGTTTGTGCCATGATATTCTTTGCATCTTCCACTTGTGAAATGACCTATGTTGCCTTCTCCTAGAGTGGCTCCATTTGAGCTTGGCACTCCTTTTTCTCTGTCTATGCGGCTATGAGTTCTGCTTGAATTTTCTTCATATTTTGCACTCCATTGACGTGCTCCGTGATTGACATTGTCTTCTACCTCTGCTTGAGGTTCTATATAGCTACACTTATCCTTTCTCCTTCTTAGTCCCACTACTAGAAATTTTGATCCTCTTCCAGCTTCATCCATAGTTGTGTTTCCTTCTTGAACAAGTTGGTCATCGTGTGGACTCACTAGTAAATTTGGGTCATTTTGTGACAGTGATTTCGACACTCTTGTGATGTTATGTCATGGATATTGCAACGAATCTTGGGTCTCCCAAACATTGCTTCATGTGACATGGCAAGTGCGACGAACCTAAAACAACATCGAAAGAGTGATGAAACTAGGAAGTTGTCACACAAGCGACAAATAAAATATACTGCTGCAGGAGCAACAAAGAAGGGGTATCGTTTCCAGAGAGACAAAGTAGGGAAATCGTCGAAAGCGTGACAAGGAAGGAAAATCGTCGCAAGAGAGACTAGTAATGAAAATTTTCATAAGAGAGACAAGGTAGGGAGATCATCGCACAAGCGACAAGCTAGGGAGGTCGTCGCAAGAGAGATAGGTTAGAGAGATCATCGCAAGAGCGACAATATGGGGAGATCATCGCAAGAGAGACAATGTAGGGAGATTGTCACAAGAGAGACAAGCTGACTAATCTTGTGACGAATCAACTATCGAAGGGATCGTTGCAAGAGTGACGAGTTCAAGGAATCTTGCGACAAAATTGCTATACATTTTTCCATCGATTGTATAGAAATTTCGTCGCAAGATTCCTTGAGGTCATTGCTCTTGCAACGACATATATTTATTTTAAAATAAAATAAAATTTGATGCCCTTATTCACAGTATGTTGATCATTGTTTTATTCACAGTATGTTGATCATTGTTTTATTCACAATATGTTGAGCCAATTATAAAAGGATTTTTGAGAAAAACCAATTTCCAAACATCTATAACATTCATTAATAAAAATTCACGAATAGAACGCAAGTACAATATTGAGCTACAATATACTCTAAGAAATACTAAACCATATTAAAAACTATATACAGTGAAAACAATTAACAACCAAGCATTTAAAAATAGTGGTGTTTTTAAGCACAAGGAGGGAAATGTTCTCTAATTTATAAAGGTGTCATTAGTCATTTTTTTGTACTTATGATACTAGCGCACAACTTCCCCCTCTATTTCCACCTTTATATTTTTTAACCTATGTTTTGATATGAATTTGAACAACGATTTGATATTTCAAATATGATATGAAAGACATCAATGACAATTCTATCATCTATGCATCCGAATTTTACGCAACTTGTGTACTAAAGTGGATGAATGATGAAACAATAGTCTGAAAAGTCAAATATATTATTTTCTAATGTTAGTTTCCTTCCCTGTTTCTCGAGACTTCCCCATTTCCCAGAGTTTCCCACATTTTGTGTTTTTTTTGTAAGATGTCTAGCCCATGTTTCCTTCTTTGGGTGGGTTTCATTTACAATTCAAGGACATTGATAATTGTAGATAAATAATAAAACAATATTTTCCACAATAAATGCAAATTTTAAATTTATATATTATAGGGAACATGGAGAACAAAGGCACAATATTCTATTTAACTATCCATATTACGAATCAACAGTTGCACACAAAGAAAAAGAAAGCTTTTTCCAGAACTCGTCACTCTTGTCAATGACAAGTCGGGAATCAATTATAGTTGTGTAGTGGATAACTGCATTGACATGACCTTCTTTACAATGTTTAAAGATGACTAGATCAAAGTTTAAAATAGAAATTAGGGTTTAACATGGTTTCACATATAATTAGCATCCCATTATAACAATTGGAGTGCATTGATGGGGGTTATAAATAATCAAAACTAGTGATTTTAAAGGGAAGAACAACTTTTGGGTGGTATATCTACACTATATGCATGCACATAATGGGGGAAATATCTATGATAACCTATTTTGGTCAATTTCAAGGTTTAACTAGGTCGATTCCAACAAGTTTGAGGTCATGTGATAATGGAAAGGGGATTCAAATGAGGGTTATGCATGCCAATTGTGATGTATTCATGTGTAACTACTAAAAATGGTGCAAGTGAGCAATTTTAAGGTGATAACACTCTCATACTCAATACTATAGCCTATTGATGAATGTCACCTACAATTATATATGTGTAGGATTTGTCAACTATTTTGGGTGAAACAAGGTGCTATGATTGCACACGAAGGAGGTCCCCCAAGTGAATTTGTTGCATGGATAGAGTGTTGGTAAGCATGTGCACCATAAAAAAATTGTTTCCATGCTAGGAACCAATTGGTCCTAGTAGAAGGAGGTCATTCACACATCCTCTTGTGGAATTGCTACATGATAACATAGCTTGTTGGAGTCACACTGAACAATAAAACGATAATTCTACTTGGATTCGTTAACTTCCAAGATAGATTGTATCCAAGTCTAAAAATGCAAGAGACTTGCACTCTAAAGATGGGAATGAATTCTGAGTGAAGATTTGGATCTTAATATTTCTTAGAGATTAGAGTCAATGAGGATACTTTTGTAATGAAGGAAAAAGAAAGCTAGGAACTAGAGATAAATCCATAGAAACAAATCAAGCCAGTAACGAAATCCAATATTCATAGTTAGATCCATGTTCAAGAGAAACAGAAAGATGGCACATTGTTCTAGATTGGTCCTCTAATATTTTGAAGTCCAAAACGTCTCTCAATGGGGAGGCCTGATTTGAAATGGATCTGAACACGGGAATGATTGTCAGAATCAATACCTACAAGTGTAATTTAAAAATTAATGAAGGTTATATAATAAAGGACAACACAAATTTTATAAATTAAATGAGACAAAGAAAGAAAAGTAAAACAAAATAAAATAGAAAAATGAAAATAGGAGCAAAATAGAGAGAGAGCAATGGGAACTAAAAGGTCGGTCTCTTTGCCTTCCCATTACCCCCAATATCTCTTATTCATCCTTGTGACACGACTCTCAAAGGGTATTTTGGCCAAAGAGTAAAGTATGCACAAAGATCCATGAGTTACATTGTAACCAAAGATTCTCAAAATGATAATTGAGTAACCATTGAAATTTGGTTTTCCCATTTGGGTTTCTAGAGTAAACATTATGCCATTGTGTGACATCTCATTTATGTTAAATTAATGGAATACAAGTTGGATTGGATTTTAATTAAAAGAAAAATAAACTTGTGAATGTATTGTGAATTATATTCTAATGGTTGGTGAAAACTAATTTGAATCCTATGTACATGTCAATGATAAGAATGGGTATTGGTTTATTGAGCTAAGTTCTTCATTATCGAAACACTACAAAGAAATATGATATCATTATGATAATGATTGTTGCTCTGAATTGGGACAAAGACATATGTGTTTCAATGTTGGGAGCATAAAGGTTGAGTAGAGATTGAGTGTTCTAGTCTATATAGATATATTTATCTCTTGGAGTGATATATTGTGTTTGTTGTTGGAATAAAATGTATTATCTTGGAGAAACTCACTAATTCTCGATACTAGAGTCTTGTATATTTTATTGTTGGGGTGTTGATGAAAATTGTATTGTTGGGTTTCATAATATTGTGGAGAGAGCTAGTACATACCTCTATGAGTGTAGCAATGCCAAGCTACAACCATTTTTGTACAATAAGATCTTAGCACTCTATCACTCCATTTAACCTTTTACTTCATGTTCGTATCCAACTAAATGTGCTTTTTTAAAAAGAGAGAGGTGAATGAAGGAATTGGAAATGGGATTGTTCATTCATGAGGGATTTTTTCCCAAACAAAGTTGGTGTGTGTTTTATTCAATTGGATTTTGATAAAAAAGCATTGCAAACACAAAAGACTCAAGACTTGAAGGAAAGAAGCATATCCAACCCTTGTGTGCCTACCTGGTGACAATACCAATCTAAAGACTAATATCTTTGTATAATTCTGAGAGTAAATAACATAAATTTGATATGACGTCGAGATGGTTCAAGGTAAAAGACAAAGTCCAAATCCAGATCCTTGAGAGTTGTTGTTTCTTCAATTTCCACTTTGTATGTTGAGCGACCTTGAGATGGACCATTTAGATCAAAGAGTCTATGTATGTGTAGCTCTGAGCAAAATATATCACCTATAACTATAAAATAGACCTGTTCAATTTCCCATTTCAATTTATTAGAGATGATATTTCAACTTTAGAAGAACTTGAGAAAATAGTTTTGCATTGGGTAACACTATAATACATGGTCTTAGAGACAAATACTACAACAAGAACATTTTTAAATACTCTAGACCTTGAAAACAAATCTTATTCATATAATTTGCAAAGATCTATATATAGTTAAACCTCAAATATTGAAATGTTATCCTGGACAATAAGGACAGTCATATGACATTGGATGTAGAACAAGAAACCTAATAAAGTACCTCATGCCCTCCAGCTAGCTTGACAACATGTAGGCCAAAACATTTAGTAATCAGAGTGCTTTCATAGGTACGAGTGTGATTATAATAATTTCGTAGCATTCAAAAAATTACTTGTAAATTTGTTTCATGAGCATGTGAGATAAGATAAGATAATTTTATTTATGTCCAACAAATGACCACAATAGTAGGTCAAAAGGGACTAAAAGAGTACCACCATTGTAATACATAGTGGGACTTCTGTAGTATCTCCTAGATCTAACCTAACAACAATAAGTAAAGAGATAACCCACTTTACCAAATTACTCAATGTTTAATAAAGTATGGACGTGTGATAATAAAATGCAGAAAATTACTCAATGACCAAAAGATTAAAAGGATATTAGCAACTAGAATTTTTCGTAACTAGATATTAGAAACTACAATGGCTTGTGAGTCTTGTTTTTGGCTTGGAGCGTGGGTTGAAATGGTCCACTCAACAACCATGGAGAAGAGCCATGGACCATTAAATCATTTCAGAAAAAATGCCTCCACATGCGTTGGTTTGTCATTCACCCTCATTCTAGTTCCAATTATGTTGATGGGTTGAAATGGCTCGCTCAACAACAAGGGTTCACCATAGTGAGAAGTCCCAAATAGATTGATCCTTGTTTGATATAGGAAAGCCATCCATATTTTTTCCCATTAGCCATTATTGATTTGGGTTTTACCAATTTTGGTATAGAAATAATGAATAAAACACATAACCAAACATATTACCACCATTATACCTAGCAATAAGTTTACTATGAAAATAAAAACATGGATATGAATAAATAGTTGCAAAACCCAAAATAGTTTTGTATTAATCAACTAATTACAACTTCATGCCTACATGTTTAGACAAATATTTCTAGAAAATAGAAATAAGAATGCAAACTCTAAACATGAGATAGTCTAGAATGTAAAGGATGTTCCTACAACAACCATAATGCTCAATAGATACAGAAGAATAGTCCACGACATATGCATCATAGGAATCACATCTCTCCATAAAATGCTTGGCCAAAGGTGACTAACATCCTTGTTTCCACTTTTCACTTTTTCATACGTAATGTCTTCAAATTAAAATGTATAATCTCCTTTTTAGTATCAATACATGGATGTTGTTGCCACAAGATACATAAGATGAAAATATACAAACTTTGAATCATATTTTAGAAAAAATAATTTAACATAAAGAATTCAATTGACAACTTAATAAGATGCTCAAGTTTACTTCCTTGAGTTGAATCTCCTTTCATGGAATATGACATTGGTCACTTTGATAATGATTTTAAGGACACATTAGTTGAAATCTTGTGTTATTGGGTTTCTAGGCCATTGACAATGTGCCCATATTTTCATTTTTCGAATTTGAAACAATGGTAAGTAATCTCATAAAACTTGTAACAATAAAGTTTCTTATCTTAACAAGACCTTTACAATGGTACAAATATCACACAAAACAAATTTTGGGTTCAAACATTATGGTGAAAATACTAAAATATGTGTTTCAAAAGTTGCAAAAAGATGCATGTTGCATGTCACACAAAGTTCAAAGTTCACATATCACACGTCGCACCAAGTTCAAGTTTTGCATGTCACATGTCACACCAAGTTCAAAGTTAACAAGTCAAACTAACTTCAAAGTTCATGTGCATGGAGCATATGTTTTTTGCATGTTTCATATCGCATGTTGCAACATTTTCAAAGATGGATGTCGCATGTGACAATATTTTGAAAGATGCATGTCACAAGTTGTAATATTTTTTAAGTTTTTTTTATAGCTTCCAAAAACTTCTTATTGCATCTTCCCAAAAAATTATTTTTGCATGTTGCACCAAGTTTAAAGTTTGCACATTGCTTGTAAAAGATGTTTTCCACATGTCACATGTCACAAGACTTTCAAAGTTGCATATATCATGTCACAAGATTTTGGAATTTTCATATTGCATATTCAAGTTCTATTTGTTTCCTAGAATCCATAGCCCAAGCACAAGGCACCGGGTCTTGCTTGGATTCTCACGTTATATCTTAAAATACAAAGAGATTACCATTCTTAAAATACAAAGACATACAGTTTTGGAACTCTTGAGGCCCACAAACAAACATGCATGTAAAATTTAAATCCAAACTTGAACAATTCAATCTCTTAAATTTCACGTTTACCAATGCCTTCAAATCGCTAGGATGATATCCATGGAGCCACAAATTGATGCAAAAATTGTATGTCAAGGCCAATAGAACCAATAGAACCAAGGAGTATTGAATCAATATATACCAATCGTTAGAGAAGCTGAAATTATCATTAACTGTATAACAAAATTACATTCACAGTTATATACAAGCCATAGAAATAGACTTGTGTATATTATCAGATGAAAAAGTACCCACAATGTCAATGCATTATATGAATCGTTACATGTTTAGCTATATAATGTACACCTAACTGTCTTATAAAACTATTACACATCATCAATTTCTTTTAGTCTTCTTTTGTGTTTTCCAGGTATTAAGTAATTCATCCATCTCCATGTCTTCGTTTACTTGGTGCTCTTCAGTAGTTGATGTTGTTTCAGTCCTTTCACATTGAGTATGTCTTGTCTTGTACCCATGGCGTGGATGTTGTTGTGAGGGGCCATCACCTACAAAAACAAAAAATATTAAATTTATATGACCAATTTTTAAATATCACTGAAGTAGTTCATTAATATTAAAAAACAACTTTGCAATGTAATTATTTACCTGGTCCTCTAGTCGGCACCGTTGGAATGGTTTCCCTGTTCACCTGATCTTTAGGTCAAGGAGGATCAACTATGACATTCTCTGCCATCGAAACATCAAAATTTATAAGTACATAATTGTTAAGTATATGATTAATATACATTCATTTTACTGTCGTGGGCCTCAGTCACAGGAACATCTTGGGGCTGCTAGGGAGCACCATGATCTTCTGGCCACGTTGCACTATCAATGCTCTGTTGTCTAGAACTAATGGTTCAGTTGATAGTGTTTCTCCCTTGATTAAAAAAAAGTAAGACATTAAATTATGGACAATATCAAACATTTACGTATTTTATAAGTAATGGAAGGTTAATGTGGACTGATTTTTATTTACCTTATCCCACAAATTGATCTTGGGGTCTGCCCCATGCTTTTCCTATGATCAACCACGAATTTATAACCATACTTGTAACCAAGTTGGAGGTTTTCCTTCGTGGTTTCAGTTCTGAAGTCGTTGCCCTACATTGCATAAGGGTATGATTTTTTAATGTTTTTCTCTGCAATTACCTGAAATTTGTAAGGTGATACAAATAATATTCTTAAGATGTTTGGGTACTTACGATTCGTGATTGTAACCTTGAGTAGCCGCCCTGGCCTAGATTGTGTTGGCCATGTTGGGAAATCCTTGCTTTGGTGTCCTTCAAAGTGTCAGGCAACCTATCATCAAAATTTTCACGTATGTTATATATAACCACACTTTTATTTAGATCTAAAGAAAATTAAAGCTGGTATTGAAATCAAAATATTGTAATTTACCTTGGTGTACTGATTATTTTTTCTCCTGATTTTTTCAAAATATTTTATTTTGCATCATCAATGATCGCCTTCCACTCCCTCTCTAGAATTGAGGGAGGACACTCATACCTAGGATTTCCGGCCAAGCTTTGTCTATAAACAACCCACATATATTTTAAATATTCGCTCACTGCATAGGTGATCGCTTTTTTATTGAACGTGTCTACTCCAAAGAGGCCTTCAAAATAATCCATAAGTTCATTTTTGAGGTTGGAATTCTGAAAATTCAACCTCATGTGTAAGGTTTCCCCAAAAATCAACAAGGCCTTGCTCTCTAGGTGCCTATAAAACTGGTTGTTTCCTACACACAAAAAGATATGATCATTAATTTAAAATTAATAATCTAGATGATTTGTGTATAAGATGGACAACATGAAATGATTAAAATATGAATTAAAACTACCTAGGAATCTTATTTTTTTTAATGGAATTCCATCATCGTCGACCAAAAATGTGCAAGGAAGGGTCCCTGTGCTTGTCACACATCTAGCTCCAGGAAATTCAACCATGTCAACCACATCACCAACCTCATCTCTATCACCATATCTAGAATCTAACCGATGTGTGGATGTCTTGCGGTGTGTGTCATGGCTCGTATATAAATTAGGTGTGGAATATGGAGAAGTAAATAATACTCTAGCAGTTGTATGACTACCCGCATTAGGACTATGTAGCATCTCTACAATGCCACTACTACCAACACCGGGCTGAACAGGCTCCAAAAATCTCTTTATAAAAAAGAAAATGTTTTTTCATGAGATAATGTAAAAGTTAAAGAACAAAGTTTCATAATTGAACATATGAGTACATTAGAAAAAAACACTTTAAATTATGGTTATTACCTTATATGTGTTAAGTTGTGACATAAGGAGATTGGTTTTTTCTTAGATGTCGGGAGTTTGATCTGGACGATCTAATAAGCTAGCAAGTTCCTTGTTTGCTTTAATGATCTTTTTTTTTATTAATACCATCAGATCAGGGGATAAATACAAACCCTCCTCATCGATGGAATCATGATCAACATGGTCTTCCGACTACATATAATTTCAACAAAAACAATGTTATTTCAATAAAATTATATAAGCAAATAATAAAATTCACATAAAATGAAAGTGGAAATTGATAATCATTTACATGTTCTGTGACTGGCCCTTTTCCACGATCATCCTACCACATTATAATATAATTAGAACCCCCAAATATTTAAAAAATTGTTAACGATAACAAAAAATCTGATTGCAACCCAAATAAAATCAACCTCAACGATCAAGCTCCCACATTATTATAAAATTGGGACCATGAAATATTTAAAACAATGTTAAAGATAATATATAATGCAATAAGTAGAGGTTTCTTAAAGAGGTGTTGCATAAGTACCCACACACTATTAGTCGACGTTTCTATTCGATTCAAATGGTAATCCACTAATAACTCTTCCCCGAGAGCTATCTTTTTTATTGCGCATAAGACTACTCGATTCTCTTTACGTCCCTCATATATGCAATTCGGTTGCTTGTTTGTTGTCCCAGGTCGTGTGTTGTTTATAAACCCTGTGATATTGATGGAATCTTTAGGCCTTCCATCAATATAGATAGTTTCTCCCTTATTTTTATCCTTGTTTATTAGTTGTATATAATTTGTGGCGAGCGCATATCTCTGCATACTTTGCATGTACCAGACCAGCCACATCCAATCGTTATAATTGTAACACGGTCTGACATAGTCCATCAATTCAGTTACTGTATTGTATTATACAATTATTCCATCCATGGAAAATAGCCCCAGGCTATGCAGGGAGGATGGTGCAATGCAATATGTCCCATTGTTGACAATGAAGTCAACATCTATAGGAGGTAGTTCCTTAGGTACTCATTGTTTCACTAGATGCTTATACCTGAGTGGCACCTCTATGCCTCCTATACTCTCATCATTATAAGAGAATGATCCTCCTTCAGAAAGAAAAAATTCCATGCATCTACAAAATTTTCTTCTGACTTTTTCACCTTTGGTCCTTGTTTGCTTATCATATCTACTAGATGAAATCGCATTTCCCTCTATTTTTTCTAAGATTTCCTCAATCGACGAAGAAATATCTGACAGGTACCTGTTTCGTTGTACCTTCATTTGCATGTGTAGGTGTTGTTAGTGAGTACTCCATCCTCATCCTAGTTCCATTTTTTGAACTTTTTTTTCTATATTCAAAATTCTAAATAAAAATTTTATATCGTTAGTTTTGGATGCACAATTAGACTAGGGTGAAATTACCAATATTAGTAGGGGAACCCATGCATGTAGTGGATTCCCAACTTAGTGAAGGGTATGAACCTCTAGGTGGGTGCGCCTTAATTCAACTCACTTATCCATGCAAGCAATATGCATTATGGTTAGATTTCACACTACGAAATAGTGGTCAACCACCTAATGCAATGTGATATCCCTCTTGATTTTGGACATATTAAGGACATATTAATGTGATAACATAAGGAAATGATAAGTTTATCATATGGATCTCAGAAAAAAATGGTAGTAAGGTTGTTGTTTGTTGGATTTGTGCAAATTAGAATTATTATAAGAAATGTCCATTGAAGATGAGGGTCAATGCTATGGAGTAAGAAATCCAACCATCAGCTGGTGTGTTGCAAATATTGGGTGCTTTAGTTGGAAATAATTCTAAGGCAAGCCAAGAGTATAACTATACAAATATTAGTTTTGTTCAAGACAAGAGTAGAACTATACAAATATTATTTTTGTTCAATCCAAGAGTAGAATTATACAAATATTAGTTTTGTTCAATCCAAGTTGAATAATAAGTTAGTTATGGTGATGGTTAACAATAGTGAAACTCAAGTTTTTATGTAGGAATTAGTGGTTGTTAAACTCAATGTGCAGTTGAAATTGGTGTAGTCTTTTTTCCAGGTAGTAAACTCTAACACAAGTATGGTGGTTGGCTTGGCTAAAGGAGTCAACTTATAGCTTGGACACTAGAGTGGAACTACTAGTTTCAAAGTGGTACCCATGGATGACTTTGAAGTTGTTTTTGTGCAAGAGTTTATGAGGATGTGATAGGTGGCACCAATCCCTCACCTTAACAATTTGTTAAGATTTGATGACACAAAACTTCATGTAATTCCAATGTTGAGGGGGAAATAGAGTGAAATCACTAGGAGACTACCATGACTATTATTACAACAACCAATCATGCAATAGTGCAACCTTACAAAAAGGAAGTTGGAGGTTTTAATACATCAAAGATTATATCGAGTGTAGGTTTTTGGTAACCTTTGGTGGATGAAGGCCCACACAAAAAGTTTTTTACTAGGTTTGAATCCATAGTAAATAACACTATGTATACAATATCCAAAGTAGTGGATGTCTATTTAGAGAATCAATATGGTCTAAACTTTCGTTGGATGGTTCATCTGACTTAAGCAGTTCTACAAAAAAGGATGTAGACTTTAAGGAAGGAATTGATTCCAATGTTAGTGTTTCTAGTGGCATTGGTGGCCACTTTCCATCCTTTTATCACTAAACAAAATCATAGGATGAATCACTACTATCTTGTAAGGTAGTGGAGCTAAAGAACCCCACAAGGAAGTAAGTGCTTGGTTTGGTGCAAGTTGGTAGAACTTAGCATATTTTAAATGCAAGATCAGGCACTTGAGTCTATTAAAGAGAGAATCACATACAAATAAGTGCATTAGAAAATCTGAGTAGGAGTGTTTGATTCTACAACACATGATGATGTACTTTCATGGTTTTCAATGTAGAATTAGACTAGCTACCTAGCTTGTTTGAAGGCATGAAGACAAAGGTGTACTAAGGCATGGGAAATTGGAGTTGAAGGTAAGTACAAGTGTATGTGGCAATATGAAGAAATTGAAGTGAGTTTAGTTGGAAATGGATGGTGAGGTTGTGTAGTATAGTAGTTAGTTGATAGAGACATGTAGAATTTACGAAGATGTTGTTGGGGAAACATTGAACATAAGTGGGGGAGGATGTAAGGATTTTTGTTTTCCCATAAAGAACAAATGCACTTTCCACGCGTATTATCTTAATCTAGGTGAAGGAAAATGGGATGAGTCGGTTGTGACTTAGGAACTTGACATGGTGTAGCCACACACATTACAAGCTGCATTGCAATATGGGTGAGGTGATCACTAGAGTGAAACAAGTTGTGCATATGGTGCATAGCGATTTGTCTTAAGTTGCGAAGAAAAAAGTGTCATTGTCTTGGTGGAGAAAATGGATGATAAAGCTTAATGGAGAATACATCATAGTCAAATATGGAGGATTGTGAATTTATAGGTTGGATAGGTCTGCGAAATGATAAGGTTGTAGGTAGAAAGTGAGTCACTAGAAAGAACACCACAACAAGGAATACCTTAGTGGAAGTGTTTTGGGTTGCAACACTAGACATGCATAACATAGTTGAGAATATGGGTGTGGGAGATTCCCCCACTAATGAGTGGTGTGGTAACAATTGAAGCATTGTGCTCAGTGCTATAGTGTCTTATGGAATCATTCAAGGTGCGACAAAGTTTGCAGTGACAACAATCTAAGGAGGGAGAACTCAAACAATATCTTCAGAAGAACTACTCCAATTTGAAGCCTACAAGAGGAAAAAATCATTTTTTGTAAAGCAAGACTGCAATCATCATGTAGGTCCAAGTTTTCAAGAAGGACAGATAGAAATACTTAATGACTACATGGATTTTCCCCCTGCTTTTGAAAGTGGGAATGTGGTATACTATGTTGCTAATTCCCAAAATGTGGTGGGGGCACACAGCTCCTCCCTACGGGTAATTTCCTTCTGCTTGTCTAATCAATTGAGTTAAATAGGCTAATAAGGGCTTGGAAGTCTCAAGTAGTTGTGTTAGTTTAATTCCACCGAGTTCTTAGTCAACTTAATAATGTAGATTGGGGTTGTAAATATGATTTGAAAGGGAGCCTCTTTTATTATATCCTATCATAAGGCAGTATCTAGTGGAGTGCTTGTAATGTGGAAAGACATTGGAAATGTCAACCAAATAAGGTTTATGGTAGACAATTTAAGACATTAATCTATTACCCACGTCCCAACAAATGGTCAATAACTTTGTATTGTTAGAATCCATGCACCTACTAATCCTAGAGACAAAGAAAGAGATGCATTCTAGGGTACAAATTAATATTGGAGAAGCTTTGGCTTGAGGAAATTTTAACAATGCCTCTTATTCACATGTTACAAAAGGGGTTTTGAATAATATTGAAAGAGGAATCTCCACCTACAATTTCAACTTCATATGTGGATTGGAGAGTAAGCTACGCCAATTTTTATTTGAACCTATATTTCAATTATATGTTTCTTAAGAATTAATGGCAACACCACATATTTGTGAAGTTAAATATTGGATTAATCTTAGTCAATGGTTGCATATTATAAGGGAAAAGTGGGAGGATGTATTTACAATACAACTATATTTGGGCGGTGAATCTTTTATGTGGTGTATTTACAATACAACTACGTTCCTTGGCTAAGGTTTGGAGTTTGACATTAACATTCCTTGGCTAAGGTTTGGAAAGTTTTGATTGTAAGGGGCCAATTGTTGTTGCTACACATTTACTTTTCTTGTTTAGAATATATCAAGGATAGAAGTTCAAGGTAAAGTTTGAGGAACCATCAATATAGATGTACCAAGACTCATGGATCTAAGGCATAATGGCATGGTTGATGGGGGACCCAAGGTTCAATTGGGCGATGGATAGTGAGTGGAGCAACCACTTGAAAGAAAGAAGGAAAAATATATGTTCCATCAAAAGGGGGATATGTTGAAGAGGCTGGGAGAGGATCAGATCAAGGGAAACAACTATTGATCTAAGAGGAGGGGCTTCCCTCTTGCTTGGAAGAGAGGTGAGTTTCAAGCTAAGAGGGAGGTTTAGTGAGTTGAATGTGAGAACCTCACAATATATCAACGTCTTGTGAGAACTCTAGCTCAACACCTTGGAGGCAAACTTAATGGTTGTATATTCCCACCTTTGCCTCCCATACTTGGATGAGTATGTGGTCATATACCATGGATGCAAGAGGGTGGAATGTTGACCATGTTCATGATTGGATTCTAGTTTCCCTAAACGTTAATTTTGAGGTTGGGATAATGTTGGGAGAAAGAATAGGAACCTCACTTATTTTCGAGAAAAGGGACACAACATTCCCTATTGTAGGGGAAGGCTAATATAAGAAGTAGCATTTACCAGATAGAGGGGGGATAAAAGTAGTCTTTGACCACTTCCAGAATGGGATCATCCTTTTTAAGCAGGACAAGGACTAAAATATCTTCAAGGAAATTTTATATATTTCCATCAAGGACATAGACAATTCTGATGTGGACAATTTTGCATGGAGGCATTTCTCCTAGACCTCTTCATGAAAGATTGTGAATCTATGGTGCATGTACAAATATTTGAGATGTGGGTTTATGATAATATTTTGAATTCTCCAATCAAATTCTCCATTGAACTTATGTACACCATTCCATTTGGTGCTTGTTTCACTAAGTGTAAAGAACAATGTTGGTGAATTATAAGACGTAAGTTAGGTATGAGCTATTTGCTACCTCTTTATTCCCTTTTATTTTAATGGTATCCATATTTTTTATTGATAAAATGAGGAATTAACTTGGAACTGATGCCATTATACAAAAACTCAATCCTAAGACCAATTAAGGAGAAAAAACAACACACAGTATTCAATCTAGGAGCCAAGCATGCAAACAAACCTTCTCACAAAGAAGTGCTTGTTGGTGATGGAATCCAACATCGCAGAATCGATGCACGAAGGGGTTGACTTTCACCGGGTGGTAAAGTTACGTTGACAACCTGCTTAATGAACTAACGCCCTGGTGCAAGTTACCTCACCTAGCAGTGGGAAACCCTTCAAGGAGGCCAAGTGAGTCTAGCCAATGTTAATCCCATGTGCAACACCACCTTCCTTGTGTCGTCACCTTATGTAGGAATTCTAAAAGATTATGGCCTCTATGGTACCACCTACTATACCAAAGAAGAGGGGGGACAGTCGACAATCGACACCAATACGATCAAAGCAGGATTGATTACTTTGAGGGCCCCAATGTGACCTCGTGATTAACCCTTGTGTTATAAGGGCTTCCCAAATTCAATGATATAGCAACTGGATTTCACTCCCTAACTCAAGGCTTTATGTTTGTTTAGTATCTTTGCAAAGTTATTCTCACAATCATATTCCAAACCTCTACACCTAAGCTAAGATGGTTTTGAAGATCCCTAGGAAATTTGCTAGATATATTTTAATTAGCACTTGATTTTAGGTTGTTGTTACTCAAAGGAGTTGTCATGAAACTGATGGCGTTTTGACTCGACTCTTTAAACCATGCAAGAGGAAAATGAAATGAAAGAATTTCAACTTCGATGAAAACTAGCTATGGGAAGGATAAATAGGTTTTAAGCAAAGAAATAATTTCTTGATAGATTACTATGTGTGCAGTACTTCTAATGACAAAATGTATGAGCTAATTATCCAGATAAATGGAAGCAAAATGACCCAAATTTTAAAAATACCATGCAAATTCCATAGTTCACTTAGTACACCTATACAACATTGAATCAAATGTCATCATTTCTAACATAGTTAAATTTTATGATTATAGATACCACCATACACATCTTCAATACTCATAAGGATCATGGGGGCTTCGCCTTGTTGACCAATATCTTATCATGTTCATTCATCAAGGGGTTTTTTAATTATGAAAAATAGAGTCAATATATTGTAGGTATTGGGAACCTTGTTGAAGGTAACCCAAACTTGGAGAGAGATATAATATCACCTACATAACAACAATTGTGATGTGAACATGTTCTATAATCTTATCAATGAGGCAAGCATACCTATGTCCATGATGATAATCATGTTAATTACAATATGAAACCATAACATGTGTAACATGATACATTTGAATTTGGGTCATAATACCTCTATGAAATAAATGTTACTTATGGTTGAAATATGTGATGCATGGGTGTTTCCTTGATGAGGGATGAAAACTATTATAATAAACAAATCCCACTAGAAAAGTGCTTTGAACATGTTGATAGCTAACCATTGATAATCCTATTTTGATGGTTCAAAAATAATGAAAAATAGTCATATTACAT
>JZKD02S2204269.1:297003-314545 GCA_000966675.3 Picea glauca | reverse complement strand
CAACCTATTGTCATGAACAGTTTGGGCATCGAGCAGAACCTCACGAAGGATGGAAACAAAAGAATAGTTCAAGATTTCAGAAAAGGGGAATTAAATCCCCAGGATTTAAGAACTACAAGAAGAACCCAAGAATGATCTTCCCAACCCAGAGTGTACACCAACGGAATTTTCCCTCCTTGAGCGGAAATAAAACTTCTGGACCCATGTTAGGGAAGACTGATAACCCAAAGAGAGAACCTCTGAAATGTTGGGGTTGCGGAGAATAACATCTCCTGAGAGACTGTCCACACCGACAATAGAATAGTCAGAGGATTTATAACATCTAAGAATCTACTACCGTCAATGACATGGCCAGGAGTGTGCCACAAATTTATGCAGCCTTGGATAATAACCAAGCTGGCCACCAAGCTTCAGTAGTGGAAATAGAAGGTATGATTTCCAACCATCTAGTATCTGTTTTGATTGACCCTGGTTCAAATTTGAGTTATATAGCCCCTAAAGTTGTTGATAAGTGTAAACTACAGCCACAAAAACATACCAAGCCATGGTTGGTACAGTTAGCCACTGGCACCARAAGRAGGATAGCAGAAGTCATACCAGCCTGCCAATTAATGTTGGGTGAATTCCCCACCCAAGCAACCCTTAACATATTACCCCTGGGATCATATGATCTGTTGATTGGTATGGATTGGCTAGCTTCCCATAAATCTAGATTGGACTATTACCATAAGACCTTAGAATGTGTAAGTAAGGAAGGGGAGAGGATAACCCTTCAAGGGATCCGAAAACCTATCTCCGTGAGACAAATATCAGCTCTACAAATGAGAAAGTATTGCTGAAAGGGATGTACCCTATATGCAATACAAGTGTTGAAAACAATCGAAGATGACAAACCAAGCCCTGACGATCACCCTATCCTGAAAGAATACAGAGATGTGTTTCCAGAAGAGGTATCGGGTTTACCTCTAAGAAGGGACATAGACTTCTCGATAGAACTTGCACCGAGAGTGGTGTCGGTGTCTAGGACACCCTACCAAATGAGCACACCTGAGTTAGTTGAACTCAAGATGCAATTAAAATAAATGATGGATAAAGGCTATATTCGGCCTAGCGCATCTCCATGGGGAGCACCAGTCTTGTTCGTGAAAAATAAGGACGGTACCCTTAGACTGTGTATAGATTATAGGCAACTCAATAAGGTAATCATAAAGAACAAGTACCCCTTTCCTAGGATCGATGACCTGTTTGATCAATTGGGGGGTGCATCTATTTTCTCAAATATTGATTTGAGGTCGGGATACCATCAAGTCTGAATCAAGGGTGAAGACATCCATAAAACTACTTTCCAAATGAGGTATGGTCATTATGAGTTTGTGGTTGTGCCATTTGGGTTGACCAATGCCCCTGCCACTTTTATGTGCTTGATGAACAATGTACTTAGCAAGTTCCTAGACAAATTTGTGCTTGTTTTTATTGACGATATATCAATTTACTCCAAGAACAGAAAAGAGCATGAGGAGCATCTTAGACTTGTGCTGCAAGTGTTAAGAGAACATCGACTCTATGCCAAATTCAGCAAATGTGAGTTCTTCCATAAGAAAATACATTACTTAGGCAATGTTCTCTCCAAAGAGGGAGTAGCAGTAGACGTTGATAAAATTAGGTCTATCATGGAATGGCCTACCCCAAAATATGTTTCGGACATCAGATCCTTTATGGGATTAGCAGGATACTATAGGAGATTTATAAAAGGATTCTCTAAGATTGGTTGTCCCATCACTGCCCTCCAGAATAAGGGGACAAAATTCCTATGGACACAGAAATGTGAAGAAAGATTTCAAACCCTGAAACATCTACTGACCCATGCGTCTGTGCTGAAGATTGTCGATCCAGAAGTGGACTTCCTCGTGTGCACAGATGCCTATAAAGAAGGGCTCGGAGGAGTCCTTATATAGGAAGGAAGTGTGATCTGCTATGAATCCCAAAAATTGAACGAGCATGAAGTGAACTATGTGACCCATGATGTAGAACTAGCTGCCATAGTGCATGCCTTGAAAATGTGGAGGCATTACCTCTTGGGAAGAAAATTTGTACTTATGACAAATCACTATGGATTGGGATACCTATTTGATCAACCAAAGCTCAATGCTAGACAAGCTAGGTGGATGGCCTTCCTTAACGGGTTTGATTTTGAAATTAAACACATTAAAGGAAAGGAAAATAGGGTGGTTGATGCCCTTAGCAGAAGTATGAAAACAATTCACCTGGCAGCGGTGAGCACATACGAGACAGATGTCAAGGAAAGAATAAAAAATGCACAAGAAACAAATCCCTTCGTCCAGACCATGACCATGTACCTACAACAAGAACCCGCTGGAGTAAAAAATGAAGGCTATTAGATGACCAAAGGAGGTTTGCTCACTTACAGAAGAAGATTTTATATCCCATATTGTGACGACTTGAAGAGGTTCATTATGGATGAACTACATAAAAGACCCTACTCTGGTCATCTAGGATACCAGAAAATGATCACTGCCACCGGGAAACAATTTTATTAGCCTAGATTGAAGAAAGACATAGTCAAGTACCTAGCCAAATGCATAGAGTGCCAATAGGTTAAAGTAGAACATCGACACCCAACAAGATTATTGCAACCTTTACCAATCCCAGAGTGGAAATGGGAAACCATCTCCATGGATTTCATCACTGGGTTACCAACCTCAACCAAACAGAATGACTCCATTATGGTGGTGGTGGAAAAATTGAGCAAGTATGCTCACTTCATCCCTGTCAAGTCGACCTGCAAGGAAATCGATATCGCCCAGGTATTCATGAAAGAGATATTCAGACTGCATGGTATGCCGAAAGAGATCGTGTCTAACAGAGACATGAAATTTACTTCCAACTTTTGGAAATCGTTGATGGCTGGTTTAGAGACCAAGTTGTTCTTCAACATCGCCTATCACCCTCAAAACAATGGACATACAGAAAGAGTGAATCAAATACTAGAAGATGTGTTAAGGATGCATGTAATGCATCAACCCAAGAAGTGGGAACACTACCTACCACTGGTAGAATTCGCCTACAACAATGTTTACCAAGCATCCTTAAGGATGAGTCCCTTTGAAGCCCTCTATGGTAGACTGTGTAACACTCCAGTTAGCTGGAGTAATCCCGTAAACAGGATTTGTTTTGGACCTGACATGTTGAAAGAAATGGAACAAGTGACTCAGATAAAACAAAACCTGAACGTCACCCAAAACCAACAGAAAATTTATGCCGACCAAAAGAGAACTCCAAGAGAGTTCAAAACGGGAGACCATGTATATCTCAGAGTTAGGCCCAAGAAGAGTTCCCTAAAAATGGGAGCTTGTGCCAAGTTGGAGCCTCGGTATTGTGGACCCTTTGAGGTTCTATATAGAGTGGGCCCTGTAGCCTATAGGCTAGCACTTCCTCCCACAGTAAAAGCACATAATGTTTTCCATGTTTCATTATTGAAGAAATATGTACATGATGCTAATCATATAATTGACTGGTTTGTGATCCAGGTGAAACCAGAGGGAGAATTTCTACCAGAACCTCAATGCATACTAGACAGAAAGGAGACCCCGCTTTGAAACCGAACCATTGCACAGGTCAAGGTGCAGTGGATACATTTTGGCCCAGATGAGGCTACATGGGAAATGGAGGATGCCATGAGACAGGCATATCCGATTTTGTTTACTTTTGTACATGCATGTCATGTTGATAGATAAGAACATCGAGGATGATGTTCCTTTAAGGGGGAGGGAATTGTAACACCCTGTTTCCCCCAGTTTGTAAAAATAACTATACTAGCCAAGAACTTTGGCAAACTCAAAAATATGAATGTGTGATGTAAATGGACCTTGTGAAAAAGGTCTATGAATGTGAATATATATATATATATATATATATTGCACGACTGTTGAGAGGGGATATGTTGAAAAAGAGATCATGATGGCTGAAGAAAAGGTGGTGGAAGGCACCTGGAAAGGTGGCATTAACTTCCAACGAAACCAATACCGTATTTGGACTTCACTGGCCCAGAGAGCCAAGAGCGGCTCGCTGGACCGAGATAAATTACTCGCAGGTTGGTAGGTAGATGGCTCCTCAGGAATTAATGAGGGATGGGGGAAGTGAACTGCCCATCCGTAGGAGCCTCGGGCCTGACCATCGCTAGGGAAATAATGCCACACGCAACCTCGCAAGGGGAAATGTGTGAGGAAGAAGCGCGAAGGGGGCAGATGCAAGGGAAGGAGGAAAAACTCTGGAGATATGCAGAGTGAGTGATAGCATAGAAGGGGGAGAGTAACCCTCATTCTCGATCATTGGCAAACCGAGATGCATTCTCGTAGCATCGTGGTCTCAGCTCGGGGGTGGCTAGTGGTAAATCCATTGGGAGTTGATGAGCCTACGGTTGGGTGGAAACAAGCACCCCTCTAAGTAGTTGCATCACCTCTGGTGTTATTTTCCGATAAGTGTTATTTGAAGTTAATGCCATAATCGCATGTTCAATTTTATGTGCTTGTAAATAGTTCAGAATAGAGGTGTTTACCTAACATTTGATTTGATAGAATGGATGCATGTATATGCTTACATGCCATAGTTGTTTTTTGCAGAAATGATTAAGTCTAGGACATGAGTTCTCTCCACCGAGAATCGTCTTATTTGCTTAGTTTCTCATAATATTCTGGGAAGGCCCCTTCAGAATACTCTTTTCCGAGAATTACCCCATAAACCTTGTAACCATACTGAACCTTACCAGAGACTTGATTAAGATTAGGGATAATTGCCCAAGAACCGTCTGAGGGTTCATGCAATCTGGGTCTGGAACTCGTATGCAGGAAAGAGTACCTTTCTAAGGTCTCGAGGGCATGGGAGCCTGAAGCTCCAAGAGTTTGAACTTCATGATTCAAGCTCAGAAGGGATAGTGAGTTCAAATATAGAAAGAAAATACCCTATCGCTTGGTAAATGAACGGTTGGAATCCTTCCGAGAATACCCCAAGCCTGTCAACACCGACGGATCTAGAGAAGGAGCGTAGGCATTAACACCTTTCTCTTTCATCCTTCGTAAATAGCGATGGGATCCTAGACTGTAGATCCTAGGGACCCATCGGAGCTCTATAAGCCATCTATATTAACCTTTACTTAGGGGGGAGAGTGAACTCGACTACATCTGGAGAGTCCCAAAGACATCGGGACCATCCATTTTGGAGGACAAATGGTAGAGATCTGACCATTTCGCGTATCGGGGATTCGTGAGCTTGGAGGTGGAAGACCAGGCTCTTAGAGTCACAAAGTTTTGAGTCTCGAGATCGCAATGTGTTCTGGGCCATTGATCAAAGAGGAAGGACAGCCGTGGGATATGACATCTCAATACATCGTGTATCGGGGATTAATGAGTTTGGAGGTGGAAGACCAGGCTCTTGGAGTCACGAAGTCCCAAGTCGCGAGATCGCGATGTGATCTGAGCCATCCATCTGAGAGCGGATGCGTATCGCGAGATCCTCTCTATTGGGGATTTGGACACCGGAAATCAGAGAAGGAAGTCCTTTGACTTCGCGAGTGGCGAAGTCACGAGAAGATCGAGACCGTCCATCTAAGGAGGACAGGTGGTAGAGATCGAGGGATCTCGTGAACTCGGAGGTTCAGGGGTTGAGAGGGCCTCTTCTCGACCTCAGAAGTCACGAAGTGCCGAGAGCCGAGGCACAAGTGAGGAACGTGTGGCAGAACCACGAGATGGGGCCCGTGTGGATGATAGGTGAACACTCTTTGCCTGGAGAATTGAGTCAATGCTCTGTTAACTTCTCGCATCTCGGGGTTTCGCAAGGAGAGAGCACAAGTGTTGGGTGCTCCAACTCACAAACTCGTGAGTGGAGAAATCGCAAGGAGCAAGGATAGTCGTTGGATCTAGGACATGGGAGGACCGTTGGATCACAGCCTTATCGTGCATTTCACACATTCAGAGGTTGGAAGGGGTCACTTTCGACCATAGAAGTCGCAAAGTGCCAAGAGTCGAGGCTCGTGAGAACATGTGGCACATCCATCAGGTGGGGCCCGTGTGATTGACAGGTGGGCATGTGTCGCCCGGAAAGGAAGTCAACCATTACTGACTTTCGTGTCTCGGGGATTCGCGAGATAGGAGCACGAAGGCTCAATGCTCCAACTTGTGAGGTTGTGAGTTGCGAGAAGTGTGAAGAGGAAGTCAACCATTGCTGACTTTCGCGTCTCGGGATTTCGGAGAAGAAGAGCACGAGAGCTCGATGCTTCCACCTACAAGGTTGCGAGTAGCGAAAATTTGATAAGATCTTGGCTGGTTTAAGCACGTAGACACAGAACATGGTCATGTGGACAAGACCCCAAGGGGGAACCTTGCCACTCACTAGCCCTGTCAGGGTTCGGCACTTATCCATGTCGAGGTTTGCAGAGTCGAAAGACTCGACACTCTGGTAGCGCTGAGTCACGGAGAGCGAAAGAATACCATACCTGTTCGGCCTGTGATCATGACCCACAATCACATGGAGGTGGACAAGGAAGGAACTAGCCTATGCTAGGCTCCCGTAGGACTTCAGGGATTCCGTCCCTCGAGGAAAAGCGAAAATTTTACTATGCCATAGTGGGTGTGTTACAAGTTGGTGGATGTAGCCCCAGGGTGGGAGTGAACCACGTAAATACCGTGCTACTCTGCTCTGTGTGATGTTCTAATGCATTTATATGTTATTTGTTAAGTGCTTTGAGATGATTAGATAGATCTGATTATGCTTAGTGCTACTGATATGTGAGAATATTAGATCTGATCTATATGAATATTCTTAGTGCTTGATCTACTAGATCTAATCTATTTACCTATGCTAAGTTCTTAAATACATTAGACTAGTGTGAATGTTGCGAAGCTAAGTTTTATCAGCGAAGTGGATAGTGATTTCATATTGAGGAACTGACGGTGCTAAGTGATTTATTAAGTAGTACAATCACATATCTGTGTCTCGGCTAAGTTTGCAGACACTTGAGTCCTGCAACCACCCCTGCCTCTACCTTGAGTGAGACTTCATCTGCTTCGCAGGTGTTACCAAAAGGGCCGGTAGTTAGGGTTTTTTTAGTGCATTGTTGTAGCATTGAACCCTAGGTCTGCCCCTATGCCAACAAATGGTTCTGTCATCATGACTTGAAACTATGATTGTTGGGAACTAAGGAAGAAGAAGCTTTGTGCAAAGACTCGACCTGAAACTGTGAATCTCTGTGCATATATCTATTGCCCTAGTGCGCAACATTTTACTTGACCTATGAAGCTCTGTGCCAATAAAAGAGGCCGAATTTGAAGAAAAGAGGTCAGATCTGAAGAAAAGAGGTCAGATCTAAAGAAAGGAGGTCATATCTGAAGAAAATAGGTAAGATCTGTAAGCTTTGTGCTCTGATAAAGGTAAGAATAGTAGAAAAAATCTAGATCTGAAATCTTTGTGCTCTGTAAAAGTAAGACAAGTGAAATTTTTTGTTTCTAGAGTATGGATCTAGGTATGTTGGATAGGTTATGTCCTAGATTGAAAACTAGGGCACTAATAGATGAAAGAATATTTGATATGAGTAGATCTGATAAGAATAGTGAAAGATATGTTATAGCTATGCATAGAAAGAATGTTTGGACTAACAAATGGATGTGGGATCCTAGAAAGAATTTGTTGTAGGTTAGCTCCTATGATCCTAGCACATAGTACAAGAGAAGTTGGGGATCATTTAAAATAAAGAGAGGGTTAACCCTCTGTTACATTTGCAGAAGACCGAGACATCTTGCTAAGGAATGCCCTGGGAGAAGACCTAGTTGTCTTTGTTAGAGAGCTATGGATCATGAAGTATTGGATTGTCCTAGAATGATTGCTAAGCTTCAAAGAATGAATTTGAATCAAGAAAACCCTAAGGTAGATCTAGAAACTATGGCAGAACCCCAGAAATAATTAGACAAAACATTGCTACAGATAAAAGAAACCACGAATGACCACTGACATGTTAGATTATCATAGATCTTTAAAGAAAAAGAATGCATCGAAGAAAGAATAAGAGACTTCAACATTGATTGTGTTCTAGATGAGGAAGAACAGGTGAATATCATGACAGAGAGAACTTGGGAAGATATAGGGAGGCCTGCTATGACTCCCTCATTAGGAGGAATAGGGTTATTCAGAGGAAAATTAGTAAACCTATGTGGAAAGCTCACTCAGATATCTATGAATTCCAATGTAACTTCAATAGAAGAAGATTTTGAGATTATTAAATTTATTGAGGACAGAGCCCCATTTACCATGTTACTAGGAAAACCTTGGATTGATAGAGATCAAGCCAGATGAAAGGAAGAATAAGAAGTCTTGGATCAGAAGAAACAAGAGTTAAAAGATTTCATGACTAGAAGGATCACACACTTGATTGAAGAATAGGAGAACAGATCGAAGCTATTTAACACTAGAGGCCGAGATGTCGAAGCTGCAACAACATTCAAGGACTTATAGAAGACTGAAGTACCTACCCCAGATAAAGAATAGGTATCACCCCCAAATCCTAGGAAAGAATCTCAAACTATGTCAAAACAAGATAAGAATCAAAATGGAAAAAGGAATACCGAGACGAAGCTCACTGGAAAAGGGATAAGATTGAAAAGTTATAGAAAGTTCCAGAGGGAACTTCACAAGAGGAAAATTTGAAAAATTGGAGCTTCACTAGGATATCAAAACAGTGAAACATGGCACCTCACCATGGCGAAGCAATATAGTCATTGGGGACATTATAATCATTCAACTTCCTCCCCAAACAGGTAGAAAGGCATTTAAGGCTTGACACCATACCGTTCGACCACACCATAACGAACAAAATAAGAGTTAATGAGGATTCATACTCATTACAAGCGAACCATTGTCGAGTTACCTATTTATCCCATCATGCCACGCACCGAGAACACTTTTTCTAACCAATATTTTGAGCCTGCAGACTAAGTGAATTGTATACAGTGATCAATGTGCTCTTGTTGTTTATTCTAGTGCAGTGTCTAAGTTAATTTGACCTCGATCTAACTAATCCCAAGTGCATATGTCTGACGAGATCAACGCAGTTGAAGAGTCAGTGACATAAGTATTCCTCGACTTGATGACTGAAAGAGTCATGTCAGAGAGAGGATTGTCTATAGGTGTACAAACATCATCGATGAGAGGACTATTGGCCTCTCCATCCATTGCTCAAGCCGAACCATCCTGACCAACAGATGAAAACCGAACCAAGCACAGGGATGATCTTGTGAATGCTAAAGTAATCTCAAGCATATCACCCACCTATCTACCACCTCTGAGCGGCGCTATAAATCGAGACAGTGTGCCCAGAGACTTTGAGTACTCCTCTATCACTACGTACCTCCTGAAAGGGATACGCGCATTTCACACAGACCAAGAAAATATTGTAGCATTGAAGTTTAGTGACTTCAACGTCGACGAAAGGAAGTTCTATAACATGTTCGCCCCACATAAGTACCTAACCAGAACAAAGGGAAAGATTTTGAAGATTGTCCCTCGGTCTTGGACTATGAACCTCGCGTAGTCCACACTGCTCAACGTCATGAAGATTCCTCACTTCGGAAGACACCAAGAGGTGAATGCATGTGTCAAGTTGTTGTTGTCCTGTTACCATGGCGGATACTTATGGTTAAATTATCGTATCACAGTGGATCTGACGTTGATCAATCAGATCATAGGGTTGAGTATGAAAGGCCCTAACCCAGAGGATTTCTATCCCAGAAAAACCATGGATCGCACTCAAGAACAAAGGATAAAGTACACCTATGGTGATGTCAGTAAGGGCATGCGAGGCTACAAGGTAGATTCTATCTAGAGCGGCGTAGTGTGCCTCACATGTCAATTGATCGTAGGAAAGTAAGTTTGCAAGAACCGACCCACCCAAGTCACTGGTTTTGTAGTCGACCTCACAAGGAAGTGCACAGAGGGCCTACAGATGAATTGGGTGAAGTACCTAGCAAACAAATTAGAACTTGACTACAGATAAGCCCTGAATCAAGGGTAGGAATTTCATTTCAGTTGGCTATTGATCCTAATCACCTTCAATGCCTAGGAGATGTCGGAATGTGTGACCTTCCCGGACATCGAGCCCTTTGAACCTCTGGCCGTGAATTTCAGTACACTATGGTATTCCAATGACATGAATAAGAAATGACAGTCAAATTATGTGTTCCATACATACTATAATCAGTTGAAGACATCCATCCAATCTGAGCCTCGTATGACCCTGAATACTTTACACAAGTTTCAACCTTTGATGAAATTCAACACTGATCGGCATTTTATTTATATTACAGTGCGCGCCGATGAACATAAGAAACAACTGCAGTCATACTAAAAACTAAAGGAGGAGAACTTAGAGGAGATCACCAAGGAATGATCAGAGAACCTCCTTATTCCAGCTGACCCTGCGGAGATATCTGAGATAGACAGCCCAGAAGATGCGCAGGATACCCCTAGACCTAGAAAAACAAAGAAGACTGACGAAGTACAGGATTTAAGCAGTTCCTTGGTGAAGACTACTTCCATGTCACCAGAAACAGGAGGTGATGGTGAAGAGATAGATGGCACAGAGGTTGAACAAAGGAGAGGCAAAGTAACATCGCCTAGAGAGGAGGAGGACCCCTTGAAGAAAAGGAAGGTTTCCCCCCTAAAGCCTTCCTCCCAGAAGAAATTGAAAGAAACCATGACCAAATTGCAGACTATCCTCACCCTAGATGACTTCAATTTCATCGTAGAAGCCCTAAACAATGATTCATCTGATATAGCAGATAAGAAAGAGGCTAAGCAAGAGGAGATGTACAATCGAATTGAGGTTGAACTTCAAGGGGTGCAGCAGGCACTACAGTCCATATGCATAGTTTCCAGTGTGCCTCTGCCATTAGGTACACCAGAACTGGGAGATGAGCCAACTCAACTCCACTGAACCGCTGATACAGTCCAAGCTCACTTTCGACGAGCACAGGAATAAGCAGCGCAAGCCACCCAGGCTTTAGTAAAAGTACATGGAGTCCTTCTAGAGAAAAGGAGTACTGCAGAATAGGAAAATATTTCTTTCCAAGCGAATTTGGATGAAGAAAAAGAACAGCTGCAACAAAGCAAGGAACAATTGCTTGCAGAGCAAATCGAAGTAAAGGAAATGGTCAACAGAGAAATTCACTTTGTGATAGTTGTAGAATTAAGGACCAAAGAGCGAGTTCCATAGTAGGTGGAACAACTTGAAGAAGTGATCTAGTAGCTACAAAAACACATCGCAGATTTGGAACTACGCATTGTGCCCGAAAACCCGCAAGACGTAAGGGACCTAAGAGAAGCAACTGCCCACAACGCAATTGACAGACTAAAAGCTCTTGCCCTGGAATGCAAGCAGTTGAGTAACTGCAGTGCCCAAACATATGAGAACCTCACCAAGAATCCAAAGTTACAGGCACTGGAGTCACAGCTCTAGGAAGTGAAGCAACACACAGACACACTACAAGCGAAGCTGAAGGCCCTGACATTAGTAGAAAGAATGAAGCGGTCTCAAGACCAGTGCACCACCTAGCAGTAGATCCATATGATTCAAAGAAAAGTTATGGAAGTCACTCAATGGCTCCAACCAGAATAAGACAAGGTGTGCCAATTGTTCACAGAGGTCGAGAGTCGAGGATCAGAGCTAGAACAGGTTGTCACCATAGTAGAACAATGCCTATAAGGGCCTGGCAATGACATAGTGATCCAGGAGTTCACCGAGAAAGAGTTCGTCACATAACAACAAGTCGAAGTAGCTCAAGCGAAGATCGAGGCGTTCAAGGAAGAACTAGTGAGACTAGAGTGACTCAGGATGAGTCACAGGTGAGTGTTGGGTCTTGTTGGCCCTTGACCAAGTTTTGGGAGATTCTTTGTCATATTGAGCTATTTTGGACTTCGACAACCTGTCGAAGGAGGAGCACAAGATGAAGTGGAGATCACGGATCCCGGCCCCTTTTTGGGTCCTTTTTGTGTTTTTGGGATTATGTAATGGGATTGGGATGTTGGCCTGTGGGTTTGCCCATGCTTAGGCTTATTTTGTAATGTATAAATAGATGTCTAGGCAATGTAAGGAGGGGCATCTATGTGATTAGGCCTCTAGTCAAATGTAAATGTATGCTAAGTGCAAGTAGGGCCTGTAAGTGCTTTGTGCATGATTGTAAGAGATTTGCATATCTAAGTGCAAGTGGTTGTAACAAATGGTGAAAGGCTTTGTGTTGTAACGCAAGGAAGAAGAATCTAGCAAGATGCACAGATCTTATGTCCTATGTGGAGAAGGGTTCTGAGGCTCTGTGCATGTAACCTATTGAAGAATCTAATAAAGAAGAAGAGTTTGTGGATGTAGTCCCAGGGTGGGGATGAACCACGTAAATACTGTGTTACTCTTCTCTGTGTGATGTTCTGATGCATTTATATGTTATTTGTTAAGTGATTTGAGATGATTAGATAGATCTAATTATGCTTAGTGCTACTGATATGTGAGAATATTAGATCTGATCTATAGGAATATTCTTAGTGCTTGATCTGCTAGATATAATCTATTTACCTATGCTAAGTTCTTAAATACATTAGATTAGTGTGAATGTTGCGAAGCTCTATTTTATCAACGAAGTGGATATTGATTGCATATTGAGGAACTAACGGTGCTAAGTTCTTTATTAAGTAGTACAATCACATTTCTATGTCCCAGCTAAGGTTGCAAACACTTGAGTCCTGCAACCACCCCTGCCTCTACCTCGGGTGAGACTTCATCTACTTCGCAGGTGTTGTCGAAAGGACTGGTAGTTAGGGTTTTGTTGGTGCATTGTTGTAGTGTTGAACCCTGAGTCTGCCCCTGTGCCAATGCTTCTTTTATATAGGAGTCCCTCAACTACCTCCATAATAAAATATTCAAGAAAATTTTGGACATCTTTCCTTAGGTGAAGCACCTCTTATAAAAACACAAATCTAATATGGCTTCCTCTTATTGGGAAATTTTTCCTTGAGAAGGTGAATGATTCCAAGTGTTTACATATGAGCCTACAATGTCTTGAAAATAGAATCACATGGAGGAATTCCTCCCATGACAATAACTTTATTCAATAAAACCCACCTCAAGGATATCCAATGATCTCCTTTAGCTTTGTAATCTATGCTAGCTTCCACCTACATTGTCATTGAAAAATTTACTTATGGAGAGTACTTCTCATCTCAACAAATCATGATCACTACATTCCAACAACTAAAACAATATATTAATCCACTCAAATGATGGCCACTCCTTCCAAGGAAAACGTTTGACAAGTATGAGGGCACTAGAGTGACGAGCACAACCATCATATGAAGGGTGTTCTTCAAGCATCCAATACCACTCCATGGTATCTGGAATGCCTTCAAATATATAATTGTGCCTCATAATGTGTAATATGCACCCTCAATAAAAAAATATGCATGAAAATGTACCAATAAGGTCTCCAAAAAGGCAGAACTCTACCACATGCACCACCACACATCAAAATATGCAATGATTCCTCAAAAGGTAATCCTCAATGAGTAATTTTTCATCAAAACTGTAGCTATTCCTTTCAATATATACATCCTCCATGAACAAGTTGTTGAAAAAGGGTCTTCAAATAATGCAACAAGTTTCCATGCATCATGAGTGGTAACACCACCCATGGAGGAGAGGAGAGTGACAAACTAGGAGGGGATTTTCTTCAGAATCCTTCTATGATTCTATGGGAAGAAGAATGCATGACACAATATATGTTTAGAACAAGAGTCTTCACCAAACTTTGAAAAACAAAACTCCTGAAGAAGCCTCCACCAGAGTGAAGCCTAATATTGAACACTCTAGGATATTTGGGTGCCTAGTGTATTTTCATGTACCCAAAGAGAAGAAGTCCAAGCTATATCCCTTGGAAATAAAGGATATAGTGAATCTTCAAAGACATTACAGATTGACATCCCTAGTCAGAGACAGATTGAGATAAGAAAAAACATTGTCCTTGAGGAAGAGATAGTCTTTCAAAGACCCAAAGAATATCATATGGAGATTGACAGTGAGACAATACCTTATCCCCCTTCAGCAGTTCAGAGGGAGACAGACATTATTCTAGTTGATCCAGTTTCTCCAGTTGATATGTTCAGAGATATTGTACTATGGCATAAAATTCCTACCTAGACTCACTCTGCAAGAGGTAGAGAAACATAAAAGCCTCTTGAGGCACATCCCAAGAAATCGAAAGATATTTTCAAGCTATCCTTCAGTCATGAGCCACTTCATTGATGTTGAGCCTCCTTTTCTTAGATAAGGAACAAGAAAACAGGTATGGAAAGATGCCATAACAGAAGAATACCAGTATAGATTAAAGAATAACGTATAAGATATTATTCAAGGACCAAAAGGGAAGTCTATGGTAACTTCCAAGAAGATCTATAAGATCAATCACGCAGCTGATGGAAATGTCAAGAAATACAAAATGAGATCTATAGCTAGAGGTTTTTCATAAACAGAGGGAGTTGTCTATGATGAGACACTTGACCCAGTGAATACGATACACTTCCATCCATACTACCATCCATGATTTGTAAACTATATCAGATAGATAGATTCTTGATGAGTTTGGATTTCAACAAGAGTGTTGTTGACCCAAACCTATATCATTACAGTGTTGGTGATGAGAGCCTGACACTGATGACTTATTCAGAAAGCGTTGTTGTTGGATATAAGTAATCCTTGACTTCTAAATTCAAGATGAAGAATATGATTATGATGCACTACTTCTTGGCACAAGAAGTATGATAGAGGACCGATAAGATTTTTCTGAGTCAAGGAAAATATACAGTGAAAATATTAAAGAAGTTTAGTATGAGAGAATGAAAAATCCACCGTGATGGATTTAAAGAAGAAGATTGATGATGATTCAGACAAGACTGATCCACAACTGATTGGATCAATAATGTATCTGGTTAATACTAGACTTGATTCATGCCATGCAGTGAATGTGCCTAGTCATTTCATGAGTCAAACAAGACAGACTCATTAGACAACAAAAAAACATGTATTGAGATATATATGAGGCAGATTTGGATATGGCCTGAGATATGCCTCCAGTATGAACTTGAGTTTGCAGTATATGTCGATTCAGATTGAGTAGAAAGTATAGTCAACCAAAAAAGCACATCCGGATGATGTTCTATCATGAATTTTTCGATAGTTTCCTAATGTAGTAGGAAACAAAACTCTGTAGCCTTGAGTACCATAGAGGTAGAGTATATAGCATCGAGTGTGTGAAGCAATGTGGCTTCACAAGCTTCTGACATATTTACTTGAACATGAGATGGATCTTATGATGATAACCAAGAACCGTGAGTAAATCTCCTTGAGAACCCAGTGCTTCCTGATAGATCGAAATACCATGAGATGAAATATCCTCATATCAGAGATAAGATGCAGAGGAAAATTGTACAAATGAAGTACCTTCCTACACATGAGAAGATTGCAGATATCTTCACAAAGTTAACTTCATGAAGAATGGCTCCCTATTTGAGAGGGAGTGTCAATAACTCCAGCCAAGAAAAAATTCAAAATACATCTGTGTGAGACTTGGAATGATAAGGAATGCCTCCCTAGATGAGAGGGAGTGTTGATGAATGCAACTATGTGAGACATTCTCCAACTTACAAACCTGTGAGATGTGGATTATTGAAGCTATGTGAGTCTTTCTCTTAGCTTACAAACCTAAGAGAAATCCCCTAAGACGGTTACGTGGTTCCTTCCTGAGACAGAGCTAGGAACGTAGAGATGACCTCCTCCATTTATAGAGTTGATAAGAACTCCATATGATTATCTAGTGGGAAAGGTGATCTATTGAGTTAGACGTGCATGTGGCTAAGCACAAGGTGAACGTGTGAAATCCAAAAGTATTGGGTGCATCATCATGTGAACAAAAATGAAGATGATGTATTAGCCTCCTCTGAGCAACAGAGTTGATGAGAAGACTTCATATGATTCTCCCATGTGAGGTAGTGGGAATGGATATATGTAGACTGGACGTGCCTGTGGACTAGCACAGGTGAACATGTGAAGATCTAGTTCTTCTATGTAATACAGTGAATCAGAGATATGACATCCCTATGGATGTGCCCCTGGTGGATGAGCACTAGTGGGTGTATCAGATCCTTTTATATATATTGTTCAAGAGTCAGACCTGCCTGTAACCTTAATTGTTATGTAAAGGGTACAGGTCATCCCCACCTTAATGTGATTAATAATAAATGTAAAAGATAATTAGTTTGGTTAATATTAATTATAATAATAATAGTTATAATGTGACTTAGAGAGGTCGGCCTTGTTGAACCAATAGACACTTTAGTTGGCATGTTTAGGTTAGTATAAGTAAAAGTAAAATCCCCGTTGTGGAAATATATCTTTCATGTGATTTTGGAAATTTCAGCAAGTACATCTACTTGGGAAACGTTGTGCACCTCTCTTGGGGGCTAGTCTTCTAGGGTTTGAGCACTCTCTTGTGTGCTAGGTATTTCTTGGTGGTGAAGGTATTTCTCTTGAAGAATATAGAAAAGGATTTGATTGGGATTTCTTCCCTTGTTGAGAAGGGTTTCCCAGGATACTTCTTCTGTTCTTGTGCATGGTGTTTCTTCTTGTGATATTGGTTGCCGCAACATTATTGTCTATGGTTAAATTAAATGATAAAATGGAATAAAATTCATGCTTAACCTAGCTTATTGAAAAATCAACATGAGTATGTCACGGTGGATCTAATCCACCATCTTGCCTCGAAGCTCGAACACTAGTGCCAATTGCTCTGGGTGGAAGAATGGTGGGGGGTCTTGCCATTGTTTAGGGATCATAGTAATATGTGGTGGTGCTAGGAACGGACCTGTAATAATCCCAAGCCATTATGCAAGGATCATCATTGTTTTGGTGTCTTTTCTAAAACTTTTTCTGAGTGAGGTATTTCGTCAAACAGTTTGTTGATCCATTTGTTTAGATGTGTTTATATGTGTGTATGCAGCAAATAACAGAAAGAGATAACCATGGAACATACCTCAACCATATGCAATAAGATAGACAAGCAAAAACTTCTCAAATCTTCTTTATTCATAAAATAGAAGAACCTTCTAGAATGGAGATGTTGATCTGGAATGCTCAACAAATGGCCAAGATGATAGACAATAGATAACAAGTATGAGCTGCTACAAAATTGCTCTGCCGATACAAAATAAGCCTCCAAAGGCTGGATAAGAGATGAAGACCAATGCCAAGTGCCAAACCCTCACTGTTGAAAGATGCCATGCTCTGTTGGATAACTGAAGCTCCTCAACAATTCGGCCCCGGTGCCAAAGATGTCCAATCACCTCCAAAAATATGCCAAATAGTAGATCGGGTGATGGTAAGAACAACCCAGGTGCCCGAATCTCCAAATCCACTCTCAAACCCTGTAGATCTGAACTCCTCCAC